>LUKR01002062.1:0-10607 GCA_019395275.1 Puccinia brachypodii
CCATTCTATTTCTTTCCCTCTCTCCTTGTATTTTCCCTGAATTATTATTTGTAATAAAATAATAATTCCCCCATTTTCTTTGGGTTTGCACGTCACTAAAGAGACGCCAGCTCACAAAAATCCTCATGACTTCAACCTGGTGAGAGGATGATCTTGTGAATGATGCACAGAATCTATGACTGATGAAACCACAATAAACCAGGTTCCTGGACACAAAGGGATATTTCTTGGAAGCCTTGAATTCATCATGGATGATGGTGACAGGATTGGTGGAATTAAAGCTATCACATTGATTCCAACTGAATCATTAATTGGCAACATTCAGCTGGGGGAGAAAATAAGATATATCCTTGTGGTAGAAAAAGAAGTGAGCCAATGAATGAAATGAATTTTCTGCTTTTCCAAAATATCTCCTGATGTTTTTCAGATAACTGATCTTATGTTCCCACAACAGTGTGTCCTCCTTCAGATCCAAGGGATGAAAGATCAACTTGAGTAAAAGCTTGGTGAAGCATTATTTATTGGTGTGAGTCAATGAATTCATGATCAGGTGCATATTGTCCACAAATTGACTTGAAATTTTACAGCTCAAGGAACATCTGGATTATACTACTAATTCATTAATCAATAAGCTCTCCAATCACCCTGATGTTATCTCCAAGGGGATTCAAATCCACTTGTTGGTAGAATTGGACCGTGGAGGTTTTATAATATCCAATACCATCAAATATGGTAGTCAAGCAAATGCATCCGCTTCCTGCATTTCACCAAACGTGGAGTTGATTGGGTTGAATTATTCAGATCTTGAAGAGTATGTGTCAAGTTGGATAACTTATTTATATTAAATGAAAAATATATGAAGTCTGACTTGCAATCTACAAACACATTACAAGTTCTGGATTGACAAAAATAAATTCCAACCAACAACATCCATAGACCTGGAGTTTGTTGAGTCTTGGGCAAACACCTCATGGTGGCCAGTTGATTGGAGGTAATGTTTGAATTGTTTGTGTATGCCAAGCTAGTCATGAACAATTATCTGAAAAAATTCCATGGTCCTTCATTTTGATTTTCAAAGAAAAAGGCATAATCTTTGAATGATGGGAGAAAACCAATACAAGGCAGAAATAGAGGTATTCAACAATACTGAGCATATTAAAGTAGAATACACCCTCTTCTACCACTATTTGGTCACAACCATCCAACGTCATCTCTATTCACAGGAATCCCCCTTTTTGGGCTATCTACCTGAATTTATGCAACCATTTATCAAGAAAATTACAGCCGTGAAAGCTGATGGCCATTGTGGCTTCTGTGCAGTGTCTCAGTGCTTGGGAGGAGATCAGTGTGGGTTTCCTCAAATCCGCAAAGATCTCCAAACAAATATATTGTTTTATCTCCATCTTGGCAGCTTTCCAGAACCTTGCCTTTTGGACAATTTTATTGATACAATCAATACTCCAATAATAAATTAAAATGGATTGTAGGGACATTTCAAGTTGTTGATAATACAGAGGGTTTGGATTATTTGCCAAGATTATGCTTTGATGATGCCCCAGAAGCCTGCCATGTTGAACGGTTTCTGTAAGTCTCCACGGTCAACAACCAATCTCTTGCCTTGGAACTCCCACCACCCCTATGATCAGGTTGGTTTCCAAAGAGATCTCTGTTGAAGGTGTAATCCCTGTAGGGGAAAGTGGCCATAACTGCTGAGCACTATGTTGAGTCAACTGCTTAGCACTATTCTGTGACAACAGCTGAGAACAGGGCAGAGTGCTGCACCAGTAAGAATAAGAATGCACCAGAGGAGTGGTGCATTCAGGCTAAGAATTTTAACTGTTCAAGCACTTTAATTTAACAGGAATGTACAACAACATTCATGAAGAGAAGTATTAACACTTTTCTCTCCACAAAGCTGGAAAGCTCTGTGGAACTTTCTCCATTAGAATGTCCACAGGGCAAATTTTACTCAGCATTTCTTTGCTATAAATACCAGGGCCTTTTTCCCCATCTTGTATCTCTAATCTATCCATTCATACATTCACCCACTCACATTATCCACTCACATCATTCACACACAACACCAATAATCTACTATCAATATCAACATCATCAATCACCATTTCTACTCTTACATATTTATTCTCATCTACATAGAAGACTGATGTCAGCTGAGTGGAAAATGAATTACTTGATTCAGAGGTAACAGACAGCTCACATATACTTGTAATTAGTATCCAGAAATTGATTAGTGAAAGATGCAGAGGTCACCTATTTTGAAGCAGGCCACATTACAGCATCAGCATAGTCAAAACCCCACCAGAGGGGGCCAACAAAAGAAACAAGCAACTAACATTAGAGGACATCAAATCACCATTGTACAGAAATCCTGTATAGACTTTGCCTTGAGCAGCACCCAAAGATTGGGAAATATCCCCAATAGTCCATTGGAATGAGCCAGGTGATTGAGCAACTCCTAGGCCCTCAGGATCGTTCTCTCCATCCCCCGTCTTGACTGTGTAGACTTTGTCACTCAGCCTTAAGGATGCTGGCCCGCAACTTATTCCCATGCCATTCTTGTCAATACTGTTTTCTGGGTATGATAACAGTACATAACTATTGTTTGTAAAGTACAATTAGAGTTGATCATCAGCTTCCTCAGCCATGGAGATAGACACATAAGAAATTCCTTTTTTTTTTCTATAAGGGAAACATCAAAACTCACTTGGATGTCTCTCCATGACCTCTGGGTAAGGCAACAAGAATCATGTTGGTCAGTAGAAGGGGAAGAAAAAGAAAACAATGAGGCGGAAAATATGAAGGATGTATCACATACTGGGTCAATACATTGAATGCTAGAAGAGCAGCATAAACCAGGCCCTATTTAACAAGAAAAGTATAAGGATACTGAACTGAATAAATAGTTCAGAGTATTCTTATATTTTGGTCGGAATTTTAAAAACATACACAGCTGATCATGACTATGCATACATGAGAAAGCAAGAATGAGGTGGAAAGAACCAACATGGTGAACCAAGAGGATGGGAATCTTGTCAGATAAAAAACAACAACAAGAGAACTTCAAAAAAATACTAACAAATCTGTGTTATTCTTTGGTTTGAGAATTCCTTTGTTAACAGGTATTGTCCAAAGGACAAGAATACTATTGTATGGTATGGTATGGTATGGTATTGAGGGAAAAAGTTATTTTGGTTCCACTTTGTAGAAAAACTTCTTCTCAAAAACCTAGACAAAAGAAAGTATCTGTGATTTGTCACATTTTTGATCTGTTTGACCATCACATGACTTGAGTTTGCAACATTTTGAATAAATTTGACTCTGGTATGTTTTGTTGATTTTTCTTTAATCCATGTTGTTGTTATCCATGACAGACAATCAAAATAAATGTACAAATTGTGTACTGGTACTCTGTGTTTAGAGTGTGAATAAAAGATGAAAAATATTGTGACAATTAAATCTGATATTTTGCTGAAACAGAGAAAATAATACATGGTACAGCTTCAAAAAAAGAAAAGAAAAGAAAAATTAAGGTGGGAATGGATCTTGCTTGATACAAGTAGAATACTTCTCCTCCCAACCCTTGGCATCATTGTGAGCATGTTTTCACCAATATTGTAAGCTTGTTGAGTATGGAAAGGGAAAATTCAAGGGGTCTTTCAACTCCAACACAACAAAGTGTGACTTTTCCGGAACAAAAGCCATGAAGATTGCTGGTTTGTTGTTTGGGGGAGCAAAGTGAGGTAAAAAGGATTGAGAGCCTGTTGAAGAGAAGCAAAATACAGGTACATTGAAGGCATTGGCCAAAGGGTGACCTACATCTGGAAAGGCCATCCAATATTCTGGACCAACCTTGGTTGTCCTCTTCATCTTGTTTCTAGGGTGAGTATTTAGCCTTATAAAAAACGAGGTTTGGAAAAACAACACCCGGGAATTGGCAAACAACACCCAACAACCGTCTGTCAACAGTTGTTGGGTGTTGTTTTTCCAATTTGACGCCCGCGTCTGGGTGTTGTTTGAACAAAAAAACATAATAAAAATAATAATATTTTTTTTTTTTTTGGTATTGGAAAGCAAATCAAACACCCAAGGTAAATGATTTTGGGTGTTGGCTTGCCCCGTGAAAATCAATTAATTATTTATTTTTAATCTGAGTTTCTGAGCAAAAAGAATTCAATTGGGACCACGGATGATGAACAATGTGTTTTTCATAAGAAGTCTAATTATCTTCTTTAATGTCTTATTTTTCAAGTATCATAATTCCAAAAATTAGGAAAGAAGTAGGTTTAAGAGCAAAACGCCTATATCTCAGGTGTAAATTTCTAATGATGATAGGAGCCTGAGCCTAGTGATGAAACCTACTACTCCAATACAGCTTAGACAATTCACACAATGAACAACACATCCATCAATCCTCCTCCCACAACTCGTTCAATTCATCAATTATCTTTTTACTATCAGCCTTATCTTCTTCGCTATAGTCCCTGAGGTATAGTCTATAACAGTTTGAGATCCATCGCCCTAAAAGACATATCTCTTCCACCGGCATCCCCAAAGCGTAACGTAAGGATGCCCCACCAACTCAAAACGAATGATCTAGTAGACCTTCAAACCCGCCAGCTCAAAGTATTAGCTGAATTCTACTAACCACAATCTTTTGAGTTAAGTGTTGCCTAACGCCATCTTGATAAAAACCAAACAGGGATGTCTCCATTCCTTTTGCTTCTTCCAAACGCCTTTTCACCGCGAGCACCGGGCAGAGATTCTGAGAAAAAAAAAAGAAAAAAAGTCGGGGCAAGCCAACACCCAAAATCATTTACCTCGGGTGTCGGATTTGCTTTCTGACACCCAAAAAATAATAATTTATTATTATTTTCATTATGTTTTTTTGTTCAAAGGACACCCAGGCGCGGGCGTTGAATTGGAAAAACAATACCCAACGACTGTCAACGGACGGTCGTTGGGTGTCGTTTGCCAATTCCCAGGTGTTGTTTTTCCAACCCTCTAAAAAACATGTCCGTGTTTTTCTTTGCTCTCAAGAAGTCATCATTACACAGTTGGTTTTGAATCAAGATAACAATAACCCAATTTGAGAACTAGCAAAGCCAATTCACCAAAGATACAAGACTGGGTTGGAGAGTATATCAAGCCAGGCGGTAGATTCTTTGGAACACGAGATGAGATTAAATCCAAACCGCATGACTTGCGCCGATGCCTTTTTGATCGATCAAGCAACTCGAAATGACTGTGATTGTCTGTTTAGAGAGATCACATTCCAAAATGCTGACCCATCCAACCTCATCATCAGTAAGGACTAACTCCACCTTATTCCCTTCTAGTTTAACCTGACTGAATTCAATGGCATTTGCTTTGCCACCGCTGGTCGGAGTCTCCCAGCGAAGTAAACTATCGAGCGTACCAGTATTCAAGTCATGCTTGAATACGGCTAGTTGACCGCGTCGAGAAGGATCTACACCTCGGGTAGTAGCGAAGATGTATTCGTGGTCCGTCGAGGAATCCACAAGGGAGCTTGGTAAGATCCGGACAGTGTCGCCTCGGTATTTGGAGTGCTCAAATGGTTGTTCAATCACAGAGGCGGATGCTTGATGGACGATTCCCGAGGATGCCACTCGATAGAGGTCCACTCTTGAAGCTTAAGGTTCGGTGGCGAGGGATCAAAAAGGAGCTGGCGTCTCAATAACAAAAGGCAAATATGACACTCACTGTGCTCAGTTACGACATACAACCGTTCTCCGTCCTCGCTAATGACTGAATGTCGAGGTCCATCCTCAGGTTGGAGACTTGTAACCTCGGATGAAAATTCAAGGGACATCTTCCGAGAATCTAGGTTGTATACCCACACCGAGTTGTGACCACTAATTGGGAATCAAACACTTGTACAGGGCCTAGAAGAGCTGGAGGGGAATAAAGTGATGAGTTGAAGGGTATTTAAGAGTCTTACAGGTGTGGGACAAATACTTGGTCCGAGGAAGAAATCTCGATAGCATGGCTCCCGTTTCTCTGTCCGCAAACCCATCATGAAACCCCCCCAGAAGAACGTCAATCGACATCGAAAGAGATGGATTAGGCAATTCCCAAGATTCTTACGAGAGCTTTCCGAGTCTTGTCCTCGTTCTCGAGGGCTTCGTCAGATACAAACAGCAGTTCTTGAACCTTCTCTTCAATCGCGCCTGTTTCTGGATTCAGTCGGTGGATTTCACCCGTCGGCCCACCGACAGAAAACAGAAAACTATGCTTTGAGGTGATGTAGGACGAGACGGCGGCTGGTGATTGATAGGGGTTGATTGGAAGAAGTCAGCAAAGCTGAACCAGCCGTTGGACTGATCGACGCAACAGACAAAACAACCTGTGGATCAAGGAAAATGAGTAATCAGACGCTGGACCAACTAATCGGAGCTTGATTGATCAAATTCAACCGAGGATGGCCGGCTCCGAGGCGATCGACTTGGATAGACCAGGCGCTCAGATGTGCAGGCTCCTTCCAACTGGTGACATACAATCGGTGGTTCGGTCGATCAATGTACAAATATTGGTGAGGGCCATGTCCGGGGACGGACTGAATGACTTCCAACTTTGTGTTCTTTCGGTCGTATCGTAGCACGTAGAGGGACGAGGATTTGAACGAGCCTGAGAGGTTTGTGTGATATCCCATCCCGCCAATTAGCTCAGCAAAGCCAGCAGCCAATTGGAGACCGGACTGTATCTAGAAATAAGAGAAACACACCCGAGACGATATAATTGGCTTGGGTCTGATGGCCCTCGCCACCCAATGGAAGTCGGTTGTACTGTGCGTGTGGATGAGAAGAATATGAGCTTGTCGGATCAGTCAACTGAGCAGAGGTTCCGACTGCCTCATTCGTAGTGAGGAACCCACCAAAACGGAGGCCATCAAGATTACCAACAACGAGGGGATCCAACACTTGGTTAGCCGAGATCGCTGATGCTTCTGTTCCTGAGATAGAGTAGCAGACGGCATCCAGTCACTTGGGCTGGCGTCTCTGCGATCGTCGGATTCGTTTAGCGTCAGAGTACCGGCATCAACCCCGACGACCCCTCGAGTTGGGCCAGGACAACCCGCCTCTTGCTCCCTATCCGCTTATCCGAGCCCGCGATCTTACTCCGGGAGACTTGATAAACATCCTTAACTGCCGTGCTCGATGTAGCTCCTGGCAAGCAAACCCTTCGTGAGAGTTTCCAGGTATGCCATTTGAGGGTACCAATCATTCCAAAAGATAATATTGTATATGTCAACATGCACCCTCATCCCAATAGCAGATTCGGCTGTGAGCACGACCAGCCACACCGTTTCCGGCCGTTGTATGCAGTGGTGCAAAACTCCAATGCGTGTGGTCAATGTGTGCTCCCACAATGTCTTTTCCACCGGAGCGCCAACCGAATAGGGCCCCCGACTCTGATGATTGGAGGAAGTGGATAAGGGCCACACACATGTTGCAAGTCCAGCTGGCATGGGTGAAGAGAGCTTCCGAACACTCCAGTCTGCATTCTTCAAGTTCTATTGCCGGTCTGGCCTGCATATGCTGAGGGCGGAAAATGATTGAAGGCCGCTGTTCTGAATTAGACTCTTCCAGCTCTAGAGGAAGTTAGTTTGAAGAGTCCAGACCAAGGTCGAATCTCACGAGAAGGCTGGATTCTAACCTCAAGCCTTTGGACGGCCAATTCCTGAATGCATTCCAAACCGGCCAATCCAGTTTTCTTGGGACTGGGTCCAGTTCGACTCAGATGGAAAAACAACCGACCAGCCGCTGGCACCAGAGACAGGGAAGGTTGCCAGCGTTGGCGAGTATAAAGTCGCCGGCTCTCGGCGCTTTGCTGTTTGATTCCTCACTTCAGCATCCACCCTTTAGAAGTCAAGCCACTCAGTCACATTCCATCTCCCAACCATCAGTTTTCCCATTCAGTAATTCCCCCAGCCCTCACACACTCAATCCGCATCCAACAAGTTTTACTATCTCCCAAATCCCAGCACCTATCCATACAACATGCTAGCTATCCAGACCCTCACCCTGGTCGCGGTCCTCTCTTCCGCGTCGGCCTACGACCTCCCGATGACGATGATGAAGCCGACGCCAACCACTGCCCAGCTCCATGCGCGATCATTCAATCCTGCTCAGTTTATACCCAGCCAGTTCTTCCCCGGTCAGCTCTCAGGGGGCGAGCACACGGCCGGCTCGGTCTCGGCAGGTGCCGGTCCAGCCTCGGCGAGCTGTGGCTTGGAGTCCAATGTTTGGGGCCAAGTGTCCCCGATATCAACCTCCGGCTTTGCTAACCTGTGTCTCCAATGTAGAGTCAACGTCTTCGGCGTCGACGTCTTCCAATTCAATTTCTATAGTGCTCTTAGGGCTAGTATCAGTGCCCATGGTGTTTCCGCCAGTCAAGCCTCAGTCCTACAAGGCGCTATCGAGGTTTGCTATGATCTTTTTTGCTATCCCCATTGATAGATTCGCTTACACGAAGTTCTGCTGCGCTTCTTTTGCTTGGAATAGGGTGACCTCCTTAGACTTTCTGCCGGGGCTAAGACCAGTGCCAGCTGCACAGCAGCCTGTGCGGGCGATGAACGTATGTGAACCCCCAACTCACAATGTGAAAGATGACCATGCGCTGATTTGCATACTTTGGATCCAGGTTGTGACTCTTGTAGCTTCTCGAACGGAGTTTGTCAGATTAAAGCGGTCAACTATGTGAACCAAAACAAGGCCGGTGGACCTCTTGCGCAAGCGTTCCAAGGGTTATACTCGAATGGAGGCGCTGGATACTGTTCAATTTGTCGTAAGTCATGAATTCTTCATCAGCAATTGCATTCAAGCATCTCAAACTATAATTTTCCTAATCTACTGCCTGTCCCCCATAGCCGCCGACCGGAGCTGTTCCGGACCGACGCCGAGCGGTTTACCCCGACGTAGCTTAGCCGCGAAGGGCTCCTCAGTCGACGAGAAATGTCCCACTGGACTATCCGCTTGCCCGATCTCCTCCGGATTGCCATTGAAGCAATCCGCTGGGTTTGAGTGTCTGGACATCCAACAAGAAGTTAGCTCGTGTGGTGGTTGTACTTCAGCCGGTCAGGGTGTCGATTGTACAACGATTAAAGGCGTCTCTTCTGCCGGTTGTACAGAGGGCAAATGCAAGATTTGTAAGCACTTCTTCTCATCCCTCTGTTCCTCCATCATCAGTCTGAATCTTCTCTCTGTTCCTCCCCGACCTCGCCAATCAGTCTCTTGCAAACAGGGCTACCAATACTCCTCTCTCCACAATGTTTGTTACAAGTCTCATCGTTCATCTAAGCTCAATTTGAATGTTATATGAACACAGTCATCAACACCTGGTTTTCGTTCTTCTCCTATTCAAAAGCTCACTTCTAGTAATAGTTACGTCTTTCTCTCTTCTTTTGTTATTTGGATGTATGTAGCCATGTATCATATTTCTTGTTATGTATTTATATCCCATCAAAGAAGTCCGGAAAAAATCCATCTTGTTCCTCTTTGTATTTAAGATTTTTTCCATCGTTGTTAAATCAATTCGGGGGCGAGGAAGAGGTTTATATCTTGCTATCACTATTCATCTAAAAGAGGTACTTCTTGCATGATTGGTGGTCCTTCACACATTGAATTTGCGACTTCAAGAGCTTTGAAGTTGTAATCCAATCCTCAAACGAGTCTCTTGAATAGTCAAAAATATACAAACTTTCTGTGGAAATTAGCAAGACAGTTCAACCTCTTGGGATATGAAGGGTCTCCAATTATCCCCCGCCAGAATAGTGAGAACGGCACACTCCTGATTTCTCCTTTGAGACCGCTTTGAATGGTTGGCTTGGCACTAATACCCCACTCCTAGTGGGTGATGTGTCTGTTTCTCTCTATTTTTTAACTATTGTGATGGGAGCATCCGCTGTGACAATTCTTCCATGTTACTGGTTGCTCGTCTCCGGGGATCGAGACTACGGGTTTTATTTGACTCGGCACCTAGCCGATCAGCAACAAAGAATGATTTCTGGTCAATTATTGGCCATGTTATTTAAGTAGTTTGCGAGGGAGAAGAAAGGAAAGTAGTAGAAATTAAAAGTAAAACGTTTTTGGTAATTGTCCAGAAGAAAATAGAGCAGGAATAGTGTAAGCAAGATAAATGACGATGGAAATAATGTTTGTAAGGAAACAGATTAATAAAAAAATACGCTATCCCTCGTAATTCAAAGGGCTGGCCAAAAAAGTGGCGGGCAAGACAAGTGACTTGTTGTCCTTTTTACTTGCAGTGTTCATTTTTCTTTTTGGGCTTGGGCAAAGGACTTCCGTCTCCCGTTTTCTTTTCGATCGGGTCAAATAGCCCGATGTAGTCGAGGGGACCTCGCTTTAGTTTGATCTGTCCGCACCGCCAGTGGTCGATCGACTTTGGCTTGACGTGGCTGCTATCGAAGTGGGAATCTTCTTCAAGCCGGAAACCATGAGCTGGCCGTCGCAGTCTTCTGGTTTTTTCTTAGTGTTTGCGAACCGAAAAAAAAAAACTTGTTGCCGGAGCGCGCAGGAAGTACTTGATCCCGGTACCGCACAAGGCCCAAT
>LUKR01002065.1:0-10606 GCA_019395275.1 Puccinia brachypodii
CCCGTTTTCATAACAACCTGACAGATTGCTTGGTTGGATCCTTTGTCCTCCTTGAAGTGGTTCCAGATCCAACTACGCTTGCTGGACCCAGTTACCTTCCCAACTTGGCTAGATTTGATCTCCTCCAAGTCAATAACTTCGTGATTTTGAACTGTTGGCGGAGGAGTGGATGGCCGTTGTTTTCGCTTCATCTTGGTGGGTAAATCTTCAGCTACAGAGAAGTCTGGTGCTAGTACTTCACCAGTAGATCTAAGCCTCCACGTAGAAGAAAAAAAAATGAAAATCCCCGGGGCTTCGGGGCAAACCCCGGAATTCCGGGGCTCGTGCCTCGGGATGACCCTCAAGCCCCGTCCCGAGCCCCGGGGTAATCCCTTACCGGCGAACCCGCGTACTCGCGATTGGTGGTGGACCCCGGCTTCCGTAATTAAAATGTCAACATGAATTGACCATTCCACGACTTCTGTCAACATTCGAATATGAAATGTTTGAAAACATAATCAATTCCGGCCAGTTCAAAAAGTCATTCCTGTCAAAAGACTGCCAAGTACAGACTAGTGCAGTAGAAGCCTGTCTCTTTCTGTCAGAAAGCAGCTCTCCCTCCCCAATGTTCACGACGTTTGTCAGGTGAAACAATTTCAAATTTGGGATCCCTTCTGATCACTGGTTTCTCCCGGATCTTCTACGGCACCTGGTCCCAATGGGGAACTCAGACCAATCTATGCGGAGCTTCGATCGCATCACTCAAACTTCATCGAGACTGCCATCGGATCCTCTATCCAAGGACGAGCTGATGATGATGCCTAATGGAAGCGCTGTAGCTCAAATTGGGGGACCAATTGCATCTGGTCAGGATGGTCACACGTCACGACAGCCGAAGCGCAAACATGGGCATCGGGATCAGCATGCAGGGCGCAAAAGGCATCGTACTGGTGAGTGCATGAGTCCTGTCCCTGCTGATGAGACCCGAAATCTTATGGCCTGGCTTTTCAGGTGCTGTCGGCGAGAAAGAAGACAAGGCCCTGAGCGTGGACTATCTAGAATGGTTGGCCGAGAAGACAGGAGTCCCTACACACAAGCAGGTCAAGGTGCATACATCCTATGCTGCTGCCGCCCATTGGTAGCTTTCAACTGATCATATTTAAAAATATTTCAACCCAAGCCCCTTGTGCTGACCAAAGCTGATGAGGCCGTGATGAGACTTCTCGACATACCCGAGCGCACTCAACACACCCAACTCGCTTCCACTGGAATTTTAACCAACATCCACCCTGCTCTGCCGGTTCTCCGACCCGAGGCACTCGCACGCGCTGCCGTATGGGTCGCGCCCAGGATTTCCCAGCGGTGCACTGATTCTTTCATCCAACCAGGCCAACACGGAGTTGATCCTGTGCTGAAAAGAAATTTCATCATCGCCGTCGAGGCCCTCCTGTATTTTTTCCTCATCAAATACTTCGAAGTTCCTTTCGTCTTCTTGTACCGACAAGATTATTTTACCTACCACGACCACACGCCTCAAGATATTAAGCCTAGAGACATACAGTTCCTAAACCTTCCGGAACTTTGGAAAGTCCATGAACTCGCATGGAGGTATGTTGCTCTGCTTAAGCACAAAAAGTATTTGAAGAGCCTGCTCGACAAGCTTGACACCAAGGATGACTATTTCCAAGTGTGCTTTTTGGGGATACAATCCGTCGAAGAAGTTGGTGACCTGATACAGTTGCTCACTCTAACACATGGTGATCGAGTGCACGGAGCACTAGAGGTGGGCGGGACCAACGGACCAGCCGCCGAGGCACAAACGGCCTCGCGTGAAAGTCGATATCAACGTGCCAACAAACCCAACATTAGACAACTGGCGACAGGAATGTGCATTTCCGCTCGTGAATTAACCACGAACATTTTGAATCGCAGTAAAAGGAATCAAAAGCCTGTCCCTCGGCTCGAACCGCTTGTGCACGCGGCGAAGTTTTGTGATCCAGACACCGAGTTCAAAAAACCTAAGAAAGCGCTTAAAGGTGTGCAATTTTCTCTCTGGACTTGTTTTACTTGATGCGGCTCCCTGAATCTGCTTCGCGTCCTTCCTCAGCGGCCACATTTCTCCTCAGCACAGACATTGGGTGTGATCCATTGCTCAAAAAGCATGTCCGACAGCTGTTCCGAAACCACGCAGTAGTTACCGTAACGCCGACTGAAAGTGGAATACACAAGATCAACGAGCTTCATCCCTACTTCGTAAGCTCTCCATCTTAACCATGAACTCGGCGACTTATGCTGAAAATAACGACCTGCGTGTCATTTCAGGCCTTCAAATATCTCAGCCAGAAGCCATTTTCGGCTCTGAAACACTCGCCACAATACCTGCAGATCATGGCCGCTGAACAAGAGTTGCTAGTTAACGTCCAAGTGCACCTCGACCCTCAAACCGATCACGACTTCAAAACTGAGTTGATCAGGATGTTCAAGTCAGATGGCCCTTCGGACGATTCAGCACAATGGAATGAACTTCGCGAAGAGATTCTCATGTACGCGATCGAGCATATGTTGTTACCGGAGGCAGCCCGTTGGGCGAGAAACTACCTGAAGGATGAAGCTGAGGAGTATGTGGCACAAAAGTGCGCTGATGAACTAGAATTTGTGAGCCAATGTTTTGTTCAATAAAAATATTTACTCACGTCCTTCATTTACTAAATACAGAATCTATTAAACAGCGCGCAGATGTGGCTCCTTTCCGTCCAAGTCATCTCTTTGACGGCGAAGTCCCTTCAGTGGTTGCTATTTCAAAGCTGAGTTGATCAGGATGTTCAGGTCGGATGACCCATTGGACGATTCAGCGCAATGGAATGAACTTCGCGAAGAAATTCTAATGCACGCGATCGACCACATGTTGTTACCGGAGGCAGCCCGTTGGGCGAGAAACTACCTGAAGGATGAAGCTGATAACTATGTGGCACAAAAATGCGCGGATGAACTTGTGTTTGTGGGTTGATTTCTGTGCGATGAATACGTGCACTCAGGGCTGAAAGCAAACTTGCTCAAACAGCGTGCCAACGTCGCTCCATTCCGCCCCACCCACGTACCAGCCAGCGGAGTTTCTTCAGTAGTTGCAGTCTCAAACGGGGCGGGTGACCCAAAATATGATTCTGTGTTCGTGATCTTCTTAGACCAGGTGGGGCAATTTCGAGATCACATGAAGCTCGACAATCTGCGCGATCCCGCTCTGCGACAAGCTTTCTCGGATTTTCTACGAAAGTATTCCCCAGACGTCATCACCGTTGGCGGCTTCAACGCATACACGTACAAACTCTTGGGAGAAGTAAAGAACATCGCGTATTGCGTATCTGAGTCTATGAAATCGAATCTTCACCGGGCCGGTGGCGAACTAACCGCCGAGATTGCCAGTAAACTGAAATATCATGTCATTTTGTCGAGGGACGATACCGCGAGATTGAACCAGCATGGCAAACGGGCTCAAGAGGAGTTTGCAGAGCTACCACCTCTTGGAAGATATTGCGTCGCCTTAGCCCGATACGTCCAGAGTCCATTGACCGAATACGCTGCCGCTGGATCAGATCTTAGTGCGATACTCTTTCACCCTGATCAACAGTTGCTACCAAAAGAGACTCTCAGACTATACTTGGAACGAGCTCTGGTCAACATGGTTAACGGCGTCGGTGTAGATATCAACAGGGCTGCAAAGAATAATCATTATCAGTGTCTTCTGCAGTATGTTTGTGGACTGGGACCACAAAAAGCTCAGAAGTTGATCCATTCCATGAACACCAACCCGAAAATCGTAAGCCACTCACTCCTCCTGCAAATAATCCCAATCATTCTCGATGATTCACCCATATTCTTCTTACCATAGGAAGGTAATCTAAGACTGAGGAATGAGCTGGTCTCTGAGGATTTGGTGCCCAAAAATATATTCGACAATTGCGCTGGATTCTTGCGAGTCAAGCAGGAAGGTCAACGTGCTAATCTCGATCCTGATATCTTGGACGATACGAGAATACATCCGGAAGACTACGACATCGCACGTAAAATGGCGGCTGATGCTCAAGAACTGGATGAAGAGGATCTTACCGGGCAGGCGGCGTCACAAGTAGTCAGTGATCTGTTCGCTGACGGCGGTGATGGAGCGGAGAAATTGGATAAACTTAACTTGGACGATCTTGCTGTTGAGGTCACTCGATCGATGGGCACCAAGAAAAGGCTGACGCTCTACCAGATTAGATCTGAATTGCAAAAACCGTACCAGGAAAAGCGGGCCAAGTTTGAGCCCCCAACGCCTGCGCAGATGTTTGACCACTGGACAGGCGAAAATGGAGCGACCCTTTCTCAAGGAGGTACAATATCGGTTAAGATCACCGAGGTATCTGCACGTGGTCTCTGTGTCCGTCTGGACTGCGGAATTGTCGGCTACATTGATCCTAATTGCATGGTGGACGAAGGAACACCAGATATGAAGGAATTCAAAGTGGGGTCTGCGTTACAGGCGGTGGTCATGTCAATTGACAAAGGTCGTTTCGTTGTGAGACTCAATTGTCAACCCAAATGCTTGGCGACGACTGAAGAGACGCGTCAAAAGACAGTCATCACCGATCAATACTTCGACCGGACTCAGATGGAAATCGATAACCAGCGAGCGGTAGCTCAAGGGCAAACCGGCAAAGGAAATGAACTTCCCCGGAAGAGAAAAGGGAAAAAAAGAAACGAGATCAATATCAACATCAAAATTCAATCCAATACATTCAAAGGATTGGAGATCAAAATGAAGCGCTAAGAATGGTGTGTGGTTAAGCAATTAATCCAAGCAGAAGCTCCTCGCCCTCTCTTCTCTCACACTCGTGAAACCCAATTTGCGAATCGACCATTTTACTTTGTATGACATCTTCCATTACTCCATCGGAGATACACGCATACGATGTAACCCTTTTCTGCTTATCTTCCGCTAGGTTTGTCATCGAATTCTTGAATATCGTGTCCTACTGCTAAGACTAGTCAAGTCGTTGCAAGGGCATCACATTGTACACAGCGATAAGACATACCACATTCATATAGTACTTTCTTGTAATTTTCCTTCTTGTTTCTCTTGGTTTCAAGCTCAATTAATATTAGCGGAATTTCGGTTACGTGAAAAAAGGGCCCGCCCCCCTTTTAGTAAAGATTCATGTTCTGAATTGAAAGAGCCAAGAAATTATTAACAAATCCAACAAATTCCAAGGACGGTCTGATGATTTGAAACTGGATAACATGCATTTCAAAGCCAAACATGGTCTGGAAGAACCTGTTGAGTTTTTGAACTCTCAGCGCACCACGCGCGCTTCTCTCACAACCATCTCTCGCAGTCAAAGCTGCGCTACACGCTAGTCACTCGCTCTCGCATCTCAAGTCCCAGACCCGCGCCGCAGTTGATGATACTGTCCGGCTTGTATCGCTTAGGGTTAGATCAATCGCCGTATAACAACCCAGCAGCTCAGAATCTCTAATCCTCAGACTCGTCAAGATCTCGAATTCAAATTCTCGATCAAGATTCATCAAGATTCAAAGTCTCAGCTCAAATCCCAAAAAAGTAATGTTCAGTTGATCAACACACTCTCACTCCGGTCTCTTTTAAATCATCCTAACACCCGAACTTCCTATTCCTTATTTCTCAAGACAAATTCAGTCATCGATCTGAATTGCTTGTTCGGTAGTTTACTCTTGCTCTGTCACGATCCCTTTCGTGCAGTTGGTTTCCGTCTCCTCCTCCTATTTTTTCTTTCCTTTTATCCTTTTGTTTTGTTTGTTGAGGAAATCACTAACCTTTCTTTTTATCTCTCTTTTTGCTCTCTGTTTGTTAGTTGTCTTATCTCCTTATTCTGCCCATATCTTTTTTTAAGTCCTCATCTATCATATTGTTTATCATCACTAGTGGTTAGCTTTCTCATCTTGCATTTTCTTTTCTTTTGTCACATGTTATCTGATGTTTCTTGTTTATTCTTCTCTCAGTCTGGTTTTGGTTTTTAGCAATCTTATTTAGAATTTCTTCAGAACCATTGGAGAATAGCAAGGCCATAAGGTTCCAATATGGGGAATGAAAATTGAAGTTTGTGGAGCTCACAAACAAAATTTTCTTCATGCTTTGCAGATTTGAGGGGCTGATAAGTTTGAAATTCTGTTCAAAAATAGCAAAGTAATTTAGATTGCATTTTGCAAATGCAATGGAATCACTTTTGTAGTGAAATCTTCATTGATCCACTGGCAGTTTGGTCATAAACATAAAAGGAGGTAATGGAAAAACAACATTTTTTTAAAAAGAAAAAAGAAGAAATGGACACCCAAAAGCTTTTCCACTGAAATGCAGTGTTCTATTGAAAATTGGCCCCAAGAGGATGGTTTGATTTCTGTACAATCTCAAGACTTGAAAGAAACTTAACACAGTGCTTGGAGCTGTGTAAAAGCTGTATTTCTAAAACCTGGATTCATTGAATTATATCAATGGGATTTAAACACAAAATCATATGAAATCATTCACAACTTCTAATAAACTGAGTATCTGGCAAGTTTGATTCACACACTTGAATTTTCAGAAATTCAAGATGTGCAATCTTACCAAATTATTGATTGATTTTATCTACTCACTTCACATTCTACATAAATCTATCAAGAGCTCAATGCAATCAGCATCAAGAACAGTGAGATTAAATTATGTTTTTGCTTTTACTGTAAGTTTCTAAAACTCATCACCCATAATGCATATGTTAAATACTCACTATAATTTTATGAATTACTTTTCAATAGTTATTACTCAGTGTGGTATCTGGCCACAGAGATAAAACACTGGATATGTTCCTTGGCTTTTTGAATTACAACACAAGATAACTGTGAGATACAGCTAGTATACCCCCAAGGACATGCAGGTTCCAAAAAGATTTTCCTGGTGAAGAAGTTGATAAATTTGCAAAAAAAAAAAAAAAATCTTTAAAGATTTCCATAATCTTCTACACATGATCCTGTCACGTTAATTGGAATGGGGCTAACTTGTAATAATGAATCTGGTAAGCTTTCTCAGAAACAAATTTATCCAGGTTGGAAAACTTGAGACCAACAATTTGCTGGCTTGATTAAAACCCAGGAACCAACCGCAGATCACTTTTACCAGCACATGAAGTATTCATAGCAGTTGGGGTTGAAAACTCCCAGTAAGTTGAATCTGAATAGATATATATCTGATTAGACATTGCCTCCTCACTTCCTACTTCCAGTTATCAACTCTCACAGCCACTCTAACCTGACCCCTCTTGTAGTCCTTTATCAATTTTAAATCTTCAGAACTTTGGTTATCAAACTCTTTTCCAGCAACTCTTTCTTTAATTCAATAATGTTGACTGCTAGCCAGCTAGCCATTCCATTTCAACTACACCATAGCATTCCAAATCACAACACCGGACAATTTTTTCCATCAAGAAGCAAAGAGAAATCTAAAAGACCTTCACTGTATTGTTGGCAAGATGAACACCCTGATTGGGATCCTAGTATTGATGGTTATCTTGAGCGTGGTTTCTGAATCTCAAGTGTCTTCCTCCGGCCTGCAAATCAGGTAGCTTCAATCATTCAACCTGAAGGAAGTTGACACTCAAATTCAAAATTTATAAATTGAAATTTAATTATTTTGTATTTGAAAAATGGATGACACACAAGTGCAATAATCTTGGGTGCGTGATTAGACAAACAACATCCAAGAGAAGGTAATAAAAAAAACTTTCTGAGGTTTTTGGGGCAAGCCATCACCCAATCACACCCCTCTTGGGTGTTGGATTAGGCCAACAACACCCAAAAAGAAAAATTAAAAAAAATAAGAATAAAATCTATTGGACAACACCCAAACCCAGGGGTAAAATTGGAAAAACAACAAACACCGCCCATCTATCAACAATTATTGCGTTTTGTTTGCCAATATCCGGGTGCTAGTTTTCCAAGACTCAATTTAAATAAGTTTAAATTTAATTATTATGTCTTTGAATTTCATAAATTTAAATAAGTTTGAATTTAATTATTTTGTATGGAGGCTCTCACTGTGCATAGTGGGAGTTGGGAGGCACAATATTCTGGGGTCCGTGTTTAAAAAAACAACACCAGGGAAAAAAAAGGACATCTTTCAAGCCTTGGAAAAACAACACCCAACAACAGTCAACAGACAGTTGGCAGGTGTTGTTTTTCCAATATCACCCCTGCATTTGGGTGTTGTCTGACAAATTATGATTTCTTTTTTTTAATATTTTAATATTTTTTTGGGGGTGTTGGCGGCCTAATCCAACACCAAGAGGGTTGTATTTGGGTGTTGGCTCACCCCAAAAACCCAAGCCTTTTTTTTCTTATAACCCATTTAGATACGTGCAAGATGCCAAAAATAAATTTGTATTAATTACATGCTGTAAGCTTTTATGATTATGCCTGGTCTACAGGCCTTTGGAGTAATGGCTGCAGCAGTTGCAATGGTCACTGTTGCACAGGTGACTATGGTAATGAAAGCACATGTGGCAGAACTTGAAGTAGGGAATCAAGATATGTTTACCAAAGTCAGTCCTCTCTTTAATTCTGTAGGAATCCTGTGGAAAAAATGGATATATTTGGTGAAGGTTCCCTTGAGGGGGAAATAAGTTGCAGATAGGTTGCAAGGCCATCACAACTTATGGGTGGTTTGAAAGAACGTTCCCCTCTAAGTACTACACAAATATAAAAGGAATATTATAATCAATATTTAAAGATGTGGCTGATGTATAAGATAGAGTATACTAGTATATTAATCCTATCCCAGACCTAGATCAATCAATTCAATACTCTAAAAGACCTGTTACAGCACTGATAAATTGGATAATACAATCCTGTTGGATTGATTATGATGGTTTGTTGTTTCACTTGCGGTTGTTGGTGTCACTAATGTTTGTTAATGATGCTTTTTATATTTCTTAACAACTATTTGCTATGTCTACTACTACTGCTACAACTAGTTCTCAAACACTACTAATGATTCTGACTCTTAACACTTTTACTAATACTGATACCCCAGAACTTTTCTGGTAGCACAGGAACAAACTCAAGGTAATAGGCCACTGCTACTTCTCTAGTTTAATTGGGAAAAGATAAATTTGGGTGGAGAGAGGCCCTCCTTTTATATTGAAGAGGAGGGGTGATTTTCTCCAGGGGAACTAGTCCTCGGCAAATTCTTCAGGTTTTTCCATTTGCACAGCATTATGTAATTGGTTGCTAGGCAACCAAGCCACAAAGAGTGAAATGGAACATTCCATGCAGAATATACAGTGCTGTATTCAAGATCATGTGACCTGTTGCTTGGCAACAAAGGTTGCATGCATGATCTTTTGTGTTTCATGTTCACAGCCTTCAGAAAAGTTCAACTGCCCCTCTGCTCCAATATTTGGGGTTCAAAGCCTCTCCTCCCACTTTCATCCCTCCTTCATTCTTCCCTATACATAAAGGAATAATCTCCACCACTTTCATACATACTGACTTCTGCACAATAATAAAAAGAAACTTTTCAAAATAATAAAAGGTAGAAACACAGTCCCTTATATCATATCCTACCATAAAGAATACACCCCAGTACTCTGTTCCAATCCTAGTCAAGACATAGTCTCCCAAATCACATTCCCATTGTACCACCAGTCCTGGTTGAGACATAGTCTCCCAACTCACACTCCATCCTACTATTCCATTATACTAATCCGCTGTTGTAACTAACCTTTGATATACCTCCACCATGGTTAAACCTCTACCATGTGAACAGGTATAGATCACCATAACATGCTCAAAATATTTGTTTATTGAATCCCTTGGGTTACACAACTGAATTCTCAGTGGGCCCATTATGAAAATACAATTGCAGAATGGCAATCAAAAACACAGACAGAAATTGAAACGCGAGCAAAAGAAATAGCTGATCACCCTGTTGTCAGCTATGTATATATTACTTGGCACAGAAATCTTTTATTTTCAAAGGAATTCGGCCAGTACTATTACTGTGCTGATTTTTCACAAATAATTCTTGTAGAATTATCACTCTTGTGCCATGGTTTACTAAGCCACTACAAGGGAAGTACTCTTGTATTTATTTAAGGAGTAACCTTAAATAAAAGAGTAGAATTAATTATTAATAACTTATAGTTATTAATAAAAAAATTATAAGGAATTTCAACGGAGAAAACAGCTGGTAAGTGCTTGGAATGATTGGCTACTTAACAGAGGTGGTGTTCTTACTGCAACTGTATTTTAAGGAATAATTATTAAAGGTTCACACAGGGATTTGGAGGTCTTTTACAGGATCATTCCAGTGGTTTCAGGTGTGCTTAATAAGGGATTTTAAGGATGATAACTCTGCTCTAAAAGCAGGAGGAGGATACTCTGACTTAACTTTGTAGTTTATGATGGGTGAATATACTGGGGAATCTTTCCTTGATGCCAAAATAGGCTCCCTTAAATATTATTTGTGTCCTTCTGCCGCTTCAAAGAGCTCTGGGGACACAGGTACTATTTTTTATTGGTAATAGTTTTTACACATACTATTGGGTAAAGATGTGTAGTATTTTCTATCACTTCCCTGTCACAT
>LUKR01002070.1:0-10589 GCA_019395275.1 Puccinia brachypodii
GAAGCATGACTTGGAAAAAGGTTGGGTATAACATCTGACAGGGTTCCTAAAGGCCAGGCTTGAGGGCACTTGCACGTGAGTGCTGAGCAAACTTCCCTGGTGACTATCATAAGACTAGAGTTAGAACATTCACAATCTAGGCAAAACCAAAAGAATGGGGAATTCATCCGACAGCTCCGATGACGAGCAAACTTCTCAAACCTTGTTTAAAAAACTCAACCAACATAACTGGTTGACATGGAAGAGATTTGAAAATGTTGTTATTGCAAAAGGTTACAAGGATCTTCTGAATGTCAATTGGATTTCTGAAAACAAATCAACCCAGGAGTATTGGAAGATGTCGGTGTGGGCAATGAACAAATTATTTGCCTCAGTCAAAGAAGAACTCCATCCCGTTTTGGCAGCAAACAATGGGGACATATATGGAGCCTTGGAAGCCCTTGCTAGCTTGTGCGGCAAGAAATCAGTTATTTCCCTGTGTGATAAATTGTTCACTTTAATCAACAGCGTGTACACACCAGAATCTTCTTTATCGAGTCATCTGGTAAAATTTCGAAAAGACTATACTTCTCTGACGACATCAATTCAAGCAAATCCAAACTTCATGAGTATATTTCCCAGATTGGCTGCTGCACTACTCTTACGAAGTCTACATCAAGATGAAAGTTTAACCCCACTTGTCCAATTGCTGTATGATTCTAAACCATTCAACTTTAAAAAAATTTATGATTGACTTTTAATTGAAGACACTAGAAAATAAAGTGTGATTGCCAAGTCAGTGTATTATTCCAGTCAAAAGAAAATTCAGAAATAAGTCTGCGGATAAATACCCTTTGACGTCAACGTTCCCGTGTGGTCTATTTTTCTGTGTTTAATGAGAGAAATATTTTTTTTTGAATCTATTGCGCTATCTCAAGGGTACACAATATTTTGGGATTCACTATACGTTGACGGCTGATCCTGATGATGGTCTGGTAGGATGGGCTGATGCAGATTATGCAACGTCTCTGGTAAACAAGAAGTCAACCTCCGGATATGTGATCACAATGTATGGGAACCCTATATGTTGGTTGGCAAAGAAACAACCGGTAATTGCTCAGTCAACCACCAAAGCTGAATTTTTGGCAATTAATCGATGTGCTAAGCAACTCCAATGGCTCACTAATTTAGTACTCAATCTGCATGTAAAAATCAAGGACCCAATCATGAAGAATGACAATTCTGGTGCAGTGATTATCAGCAAAGAAGCTCAGTTGAATGAAAATACCAAACACATAGAAGTGTGATTTCAGTATGTTCTCAAATTGATAGGAAAGAAACAGATGGAAATACAGCAAGTCTCTACACATGACATGATTGCTGATGGTTTAACCAAACCTCTGGGGTACATCAAGGTGGAAAACTCTTGCGAGCAACTTCATCTTACTGAGTCGGAATTAAGGAGGGGTGTCAACAAATAATCCCAACTCGCAAAGTGAATATGCATTCTGCTCAACTCCCTGTATACTTGACTTGCTCTCGCCCCAAATTCTGAACTGAAACCAGAGAAAAACATTTTCATCACTCTCATCCCGTCAAACAATCAATCCCTTAATTACCTTTTGACCAACGTCCTTGATTGTAAGAATTTGAATCCAATCAAACAGTTCAATTGATTCCAAGGATTCAGGAGGAGCTAGGATAAGACACAAGTAGAGGCATGTTTGTTCTTTTTTCCGCCTTTTTCTCCTTTCTGTAATCTTTTCAAGAAGAATCAATTGAAGTGTTGCAAGGACTTGAATTATAAGAAGTGTTAACTACTACTAGCTGTTAGTTTAAAGTGTGCTGCAATAAATTTTATAATATCTCAAATTCCTACACCTTGTCCCCGCTTGTTGTTGCTTCATCACCAAAAAGGTGTGCACTAATAATTATCAACCTCAATCATCTCATTGGCCAATCACGTGCTTGTACTACCTCAACCTTCCTGGTTTAGGTTTTCTCTTCAGCATTTTTGTCACCACTGATTGTAGCTTGTGTCTAACGTTGCTTCATCACCAAAAAGGTTTTCTCTTCAGCATTGTTGTCACTCTGCATTGTTGCTTGTTTCTAACATTGCTTCATCACCAAAAAGACTCTTAGTCTATCAGCGGGCAGCAATCAGTTTGTGACTGCTAATATTTGGTCAGGCAGGGTTGGATGGAGGGCTAGAGGCAGCAAAAAAGGATCACTCATCAATTATATAGGTGAGGTTGGATGGAGGGCTAGAGTCAGCAGGTTCAGGAAGGCAGCAATTTTTTAACAATCACTGCTTGATTGTTTGTCAATTATACAGGCAAGGTCTGATTGAGGGCTAGAGGCAGGCATCAATTGTCAAACAATGGCTGATTGATTTCTTAACAACTGAAACCAGAGTAGAAGGCAAGACCTGCAAAGCAAAAAAGGGTATAAAAAAGACCACCTGAGTCACATAAATAAACCACAAGGATGGAATTTTGAACCTTAAGATAAAAAGTGGTGTAGTAACTAACCAATTATCATTCAAAGTGAGCCAGAGTGATGTTTTGAATTACCCCTTGGAGCCCATCTGCAGCATTTGTGTCATCAGAAATTTCTGGTGGTGGCTCAGGAATCTCATCTTCATACAATTTGTTCCATTGATTCTTCAGGTCAGCGAGTAGATTGTGAAGTGTCAGGTAATAAATAATCCACTTGACTGCTGCCTTTGCCTCTGTTCAAGATGTAAGATGGGTTTGTACTTGAAACAAACTGTCCACTCCAGTTGTGTTGGCAGGCGGTAGAGCTCTATTTACAGGGGGGAGGGGGGTTTCTTCCTCGCCCCTCTCTTCCCCTTTCCATGGACTTTCCTAGGTCTACGCCTTCTTGGAAGGCCTCAAGCTAGTCCGGTATGGGCAAAGGTCTCTAACCCTCAAGCCCTAGGGTCTGCCTAGGGTGGGTTTAGGCCCGGAGCACTATGCCTGCTCCCACTCCCGGGCCCCTAAACAGGTTGGCACCCCACCCACTACTCAGACTCCATGGGAGCCTGAGCCTAGGCGTCAACCCTACCCTGCTGTGGAGGGTGGGCTTTTTAAACCCTACAAATTCCCTGTAGCTGGGTTGCTTTTTTGCTTATCCGCTCTCCTTTCCTTTTTGGTTTTTTTGTTTTTTTATTATTATTTGGTGTTTAGAATTCTGTAAGCTCTAGGATAGATAGGGATTTAATTACATCTTCCCTAGAGAGGGGTTTGGTGTATAATTGGTAGCAGTTGGACATCCACTGGCCTAGCGACTTTATTTCATCTACACTAATGCCTAAAGCGTTCCGGAGGGTTGCCCCTCCCACTCTAAACAAGTGGACGGTTCAGTGGGGCTTCCATAGGCTGTGCCATGCCGTCTCCAGGAGTTTGTTAACTCCTCTCTTGGTAAGGTTAACCCGTCTGCATGGGCCCTGGTTTTGCGGTCTTGGCCTTGTGGAGTTCTAGAACCGTAGCGTTCCGGTACTGCTTTATTTCTTTCACTGTCACTTCCTTCTTATGCTGTGCCGGGCCTCTGCAATCCTAGCCATTCCCCAAAAGGCAACCACCGCTTTGGCCTCTGGTCCCTTTCCTGTCAACAGTTGAAACAGACATGCTAGTTCTTTGATCTTCATGGGTGATTTGCCACGTCTTGGTGGGAGGACTGCATCTTGGCGGCCGGATGCCTTGATCATGAGTTTGACTCTTGTTTCCGTGTGGTACGGGTATTCCGTGTTGTGGAACATGTTCCATGCCTTGATTGCAAAGAGGTACTTGCTGAGGGACGTTGCATTGATCTTTGTTGTCCCATTTTCCCCGGCGCCTTGTCCTGCCCACGTCACAAAGGCATAGATCTCCAAAGGTTCAATTGGTAGTCTGCATGATTCTGAACCGGTTGATTGCTTGAACAGGGTGAATTTCTTCACCACCATTTTGTAGCTGACTAGTGTAGACCACTTCCAGGCCTCCAAGATGCACAAGTCGGATGTTGACAGGGTTTTCTCCATCATCCCATCTTTTAGAAAATGTTTGATTTTCTTGAGGTCCATTACGTCTAGCGTTACCTCACGGTGTACGGTGGTGCTTGTCTTTCCTCAGGTTTCCCCCGCCCTTGGATTATTTTTTTTCAAAACTCTCTTGGGTTGGGGGGTTTGGGGAATATTTCACTCATAATTCCCCTGAACTCTCATTCCTCTCCTTCTTGAGGGGGGATGAGCAGGGCATAGGGAACAATAGAGGGGTGCATGAGATGCAGCTGTCTGTATAAGTTGTTTACTCAATGTTTTTTGGCTTCTGATGCCACCTGCTGCACCTTCAAATTGATATCTGCTTCCAATAACAGCTGTTGTATAACCATCCATTCATGGTTCACCCAAGGGTCTCTTGATTTCCGCAGGTGGATTGTGCCCTGTGTTGTTTTATTGTCTGTCTGGACAATGAAAACTTTGCCCGGTCTGGCTCCAATTTGCAGTAGCATGAGGAGGCCCAGTTGTACTGCCACCATCTCTAGCCACGCTATTGGGTTACCTGTGTCAAGCTGAAGGGGTTTTGTTAATAGCTCAAAGTGCACCCATTTCTTAACAATTAGAATACCAATTCCATACAATGTGGACGCATCTCCAACCCATCCTACTTCAACCGGGTCCGGGATCAGTCTAGTAGGGGTATATTGTGTTAAAGCCATCTGCCACCATCTCAGGTCAACCCTCATTTTGTCCAGATCAGTCTCTTTGCCAAGAGGTTGTGCCAAGTTTTCTGCCAATGGTAGACACTCCATAGATAACAACGGAGTTGAGGCAGGATATATGTCACATGGTTTAAATGCCCGGCAAGGACCATTGTATGAGGCATAAAAAACCAATAAATTTTTGTTGGTGTGAGAATTCTGAGTACTTCTTTTTGTTTGTCTTCACTTCAATTTGTGCCAACCGTTCTACTACTTCCACCATTGTTGTCAAGGAGCCTGGTTCACGTACAAAAAAATTGTCATTGACCCACCGGAAGACATGTACTAGGTCAAATTTTCTTTGCATTACCTCTTTCCATGCATCCGCTGGCCGGCCAAAGGAACCACATCCTGCCACCCCGCCAATGGAGACTCTGGTATCTAGAATGAGGTTACCCTTGAAGTGGCAAATCATTAAGTAAGGCCATTGGTCCATTTTTGTTGGGATTTGGCAGTATGCCTTTTCCCAGTCAAATAAACCAAGTTCAAATTTCCCCTTATTCTGTTGGAAAAACTTTGCAACTGTTTTAAAGTTGTCCCACATTGTGGCAAAATGTTCCTTATTGACAAATGAATTTACTGACGGCATTTTGTCTTTCCCATAGGGATATGATAAGTTGTTAATTGGGCGTAGTGACCTGTCCAAATTTGTTTTTTTACCCAACGGGCTTGACCTAAAGAAGGGGAAATGTTGGGCTACCTCTTCATTGGTGAAGGGGCTAAACATTCAACCAGTAGCTAACTCTTCCTTGAAATTTTCCTCTATTTCCTCAATCTTCAAGTCTGCTGTTGTGTGGTTCGGAGGTGTGTACCACCTGATCCCGGTTACTGAGTGTATTGATATACCTTGGTGGAAACCTACGTCAAGGCCTTGGAGGACATCTCTGTACTTCTCTCTCCTTCCGGCTTGGTCTAGGGAATCTCCCCATTCCCCTATGTTCATCTTGCAAGAAAAATAAGTGGGCCAGCACCTATAACTGCTCTCCTCACAACTCACAAACACAAGCGGATTCTCCTTCTCTAGTTTCCTAAATGTCACATGCACAAGGGGGGTGGGGGAAACAACCCTGGTGTAAGTGGATTACTAAACTAATCACAAATCCTACAATTTTTCATGCCAGCGGTACAACTCTTCTATGTCAAAAAGGAAAGGTGGATGATGCCTACACAAATCTCCCTTGATGTTTAGCTGGTTCTTTAGCCAAGGGTTGGTGGAATTTTTGTCCTTTGACGCGGTCTCAACCAATTTTCATGCTCTCTCCAATGAGGTTGTTGATCCTTCTCATCCCAATACTCTTGATATTACTGGCCTTTGCAGCTTCCTCCTCTGCCCCTGTAGCTACCCTTGTCTCTGGATTGATAAGGTTCCCATTGTTGATATTGCTTCTGTGGTTGCTGGTATTGTCTGCGACTCTTACCTTTGTCAATGTTTGTGTTCCTAGATATCAAGTTGTAATTTGCTTTCTCTGCGCTGGTGAATGGGTTGAAGTTTTCTCTCTTGCCCCCTGTCAGGTAAGGGTTATTGATATGGCCAATTTTGTTGTTTCTTCTTGCTTCGCCTAATGTGTCAAAGGCTATGTTTGGCCTCTCCAAGGATATGTCTGGGAATACATATGTTTCAAGCCAAATCATGTCACACTGAAAGGTGTTTGCCCTCACCACCAAGTTATATTGGAAACCTGTAAAAATGATAGAGTCAATTACTTTATTGAAGTAGTATGGCAGAACTCAATAGAAGTAATAAACAAAAGAATAAAAAACAATAAGAATAAAATCTATCAACAAAACAGTAAAGAAACAAATACCTAATAGATGAGATCAACAAAATATAACCGGTCCTTACACAACTATAACAATGACATTCTAACACAGAGGATTATCACAACATAATAGCCTGCCCAGAAGCTATCACTAGCTCTTCCTGCTGGTGTTCTTGATGTCAATGAGCATAATCAATGTAGGTAGACAAGTTGATGAGCGCGAGTTGATATGATAAATCTTGAGATGACTTGAATGGATGAATTGAGAATGAAAAAGTGGTGGATGAGATGAAGACGGAGTCGATAAGATGAGAATGAAAGATCTTGATTTTTGAAGATCAATGCACACACGACTTGAGATTTGGGGAACCGTGCACACTGATTACATAATGTAATCTACATGTTTCTAACTTAACAAAACCCGCACGAAATCCCTCTCACTGCATGATCCCTGCGCACCTGTCCTTATCAATCCAGAACCACTCCAAGATTGTTTTGAAGGAGTAAACATCTTGCAAGGTCCCAATGAAGCTTAGGTGGTTCCTCAACCACTGTGCATAGGATTGGGTCCATTTGCCTGGGGCCGGGTGTCCAGTGTAGCACCAATCTTCAGATGAAGTCTTGTCAATTGTCTTTTTCTCAGCCTGGTGTGCCACCGCTTGTTGTTGCCATTTTGGGTCAAAGATTGTGAGGGGTATTGATCCTTTCAGGGCTTTCACATTCTTGTTGTGGAATGAAGTTAATCCACAGTATGCATGATCCGGAATTTTGCCTATTATGAAGGAAATCCCTCCTTCCTTTTTTATAGATCCTGTTGCATCAACAGTTTCTTCTGGCTTCTCTCTCACCTTGCTGTTCACTGTCATCTATACCATCTGCTCCGGCCTCTCTCCACCTTCCTGTCTTGGTTTTGGGAAGATTGTGGCCAGCGACCTAAGTAACACTCCTCTTTCTGTTGCTAAACAGGCCACCCATAATAAGAAGGCATGGTCTTTCTTGCCATTGTGAGAATAAAAGGTTGGGTTAGTGGGTGGAAATTTCCCCTTACCGCCTTCTTCAAGAATATTTATGTGTCTGGGCTGTGTGATTATTGGTCACTCCGCTCCGCACTGCTATTTTCCCGCTAGCCTTCAGCACTCCACGTTGAGCCTGATCTATAGTGTAACAATCCGCAGGTGAATAGGGATCTCCGCACTCCGCAAGCGCACTTACACAAGTGTGTACATAAGGTCTGTAACTCTCTTCCAATAACTATGATAAATAATATGTAAGATTTTTGTACAATAGCGTGTAGTAAAATCTTAATAATAATGAGAATATGATAATCCTAATCAAAATGTATATGATGATGTATGATTCCCCGAGAAAAACCATGCCCTTCCCCCCTCCTTCCTTCCTTCCACCGCTCTTCCATTCCCACACAATCCTGCAGTTCCGTAACCTTTCCCACCCTAGTCCGCCAGCTCCGCCCGTCTCCCTCACTCTCTTGTCTCAGACTCCGCTCCTCTCCAACCCTTGACCTCCCACGTCCTCTGTCTAGCCCCCTTTAGTCAGTCTCTCACCAGTGCCTACGCCCCAGCTTCACCCGTTGGTGGAGCCCGCTTTGGCTGCCCTGGTTCACCTGCTAACAGTCCACGTGTGTGGTCCGCCACAGTCCAGCCCTGTCCTTTTGATCCGGTCTGTATGTCCGCCTCAAGATCCGCAATCTGTACATTTCCGTCTGCGCGCGTCTTCCTATGAGCTTTTCTTATCATACTTTTCTGACATCATCCTCAGTGTTTATGTCACCAGAGTGCATTCCACACTCATCTTTGTACATTCCACGCTCAGCTTTGTGCATTGCTGCGCTCAGCTTCACCGCCGTGGACATTCTACCACACCTGCCTATATAAACCACCACACCGTTCTTGGTTTGTTTGTTGGGCCGGGATCTCTCCCTACGGGTCTCCCGTGGTTCCCTGGATTCACCGACTGCCAATAAGCAAGGAGAATTATGGTCAGTTATGGTTGTTCAAATTCTCTCTACAAGTCATCTCTATTGAGGCATCCATTTCTCCTCCCGGGGCTATGCCGCTAGGCGCACCACTTGGGTTTGTTTTCAAGGTAGAGGTTTTGCCCACTGTTCCTCTCTTACGTTTGTTCTTCTTCCCATGGATGGGCTGGAAATACAAGTTCTTCCGCTTACCTGGGGTGTCTCCTAGGGCTTCTAGTATTTCTCCCAAGGGGCTTGGCCCTACTTCCATAGTACTTGTTGCTGCCGCTGTTGTCCCTTGGGTTCCTTTCCCAGATTCTTCTCTAGTATTTGGTCCGCTAGTGGTTGTATTGGTACTTGCATCCCCGGCTTATTGTCTTTGCATGCTTTGGAAATTCTGTGCCGCTTGTCTCTTCTGTTCAAGTAGAGCCAATGCTGCTTTCAATTTGTCTCTGGTCGGAAGTTGGTTGCTTGCCATTTTGTCTGCGCAAAATCTCTACTGGTGTGGTGAGACCAATCAAGATCAATGAGGACCAACCAAGACCTGGCAGGACCAACCAAGACCAATCAGGACCAACCAAGACCAATCAGGACCAACCAAGACCAATCAGGACCAACAAGACACTCTAGGACCTAGGGATCAACTCCAATCCAGAAATCAACCACACCATTGGATTCAGCACCCTCAGTTTACCCAGGTCAGCTACCCTCACATCTCAAGAAATCCCACTACTTCTTGGTCAGCATCACTACAAGACTTGGAAATTATCTCTCTTTTCCATGGACAGCCTCAGGACCCCAATAATATTTCCCAGGATTCCATTATTATCTCCTTCCTGGATCCCAGCTACAGAACCCTTGATTACCTTATAGCTTCCATATGTAGTTTGATTTCCATGAACTGTAGAACATCTCCATCACCCCTACACAGTGGCAGATCCCTTTCCCATAGCTGTACTGTATTTCAAACTCCACCTCTACACATTGACAGATCCATTCCCATACTTAATACCTGCACATCCTCAAAGATTTGTTCTACCTCTTTGTTTGTACACATCCTGGCACATCCACAAGATCTTCCCCCTTTACACTAGTCCAAACCCTCCAATCACTCCTCAGCAGATCCTTTGTAGAAAATCAGAAGAATGTTCACTTGTATATATGTTGGAATACCTGTTTATGGCCACTGTACTTATGGTGTCATTTAACCCCTGGCTCCCAAAACCCAATCTCTCCCAAAGAAAAAAGAAATTGGCTGGAGTGATTTGATTGCTGCTTGATCTTTGGAATCAGCTACACAACCTGTAGACTCCAAAAATGGTGCTCTCTTGTTGTTTAGACCCACAACCTGGGCCCGGATTTGTGCTAAGTGTCTGTTTCATTTATTTATTTTTTGCAAGCAACTCTGTACTGACAGATACCACCTGCATAACTGTATTTTCTTTTCTGAAAAAACCTTGGCACCTGTCACTTTTTTTTGGGGGGGAGGGGGTTGAGGAGACACCTTTCCTTGGGTATTGGCCCTCTACTGGGTTGACTGCCCTACAGTGGAGGAGGGGGGGATATGCTGATTGAATAGGTAGATATAAGGGCTCAAAGCAAGAAACATGCTGTGGTTTTAAAGATGAATTCAGTTTTAATTTTACTGTTCCTTCTCCTATCAACTACCAGGCTGATCTCAAACTTACCAAGATGTAACTTTTTCAAGGAAGAATTTTTTTTTTTCATTTAAAAAGGTGGGTTTTACAAAATGAGGCAAATAAATGCCAACACTTGTTTGTACTTTTTTTTTTGGAAAAGAAAATACATACACCAAAATAAAAAATACAAAATACAAAATACAAAATACAAAATACAAAATACAAAAATACAAAATACAAAATACAAAATAAAAAATAAAAAATAAAAAATAAAAAATAAAAAATAAGGGCATTAATAAAAAAACGCGGTTTTTCCGCGCATACACGCGGTTTTACGTGCCCTCAATGTCCAGCCTGCTGCGCACCACACGCGGTTTTCCGCGCATACACGCGGTTTTTTTTGATAATTTTTCCACGGCGCAATTGGACAGATTTTCAAAATTTTAAAATTATTTACTACCATTTCAGGGGTGGAGAATTTAATGGAAATTTCTATTC
>LUKR01002076.1:0-10564 GCA_019395275.1 Puccinia brachypodii
TGTTAATACAATATTAATATTGTATGGGTGCTGTAAAAAGGTAACAATAAGGGAATTTAGTGTACATTAATTGAAAGATAAGTTATTGTAAGAGAAGTTTACAGATAAGAGAGCTTATCTGTAAAAGATGTGTAAATTGCAGTTACTTGGGACATGTCAGGTACTGTGACATGGGCTCTGTGGCTGACAATCTTTATTATGTATTCTATACACATGCTTTTAGCTCTCAGCTAATTATTTATTTTATCTATTGATATTCTAACAGATAACATCAAACGTAATTAAAGATTACAAACAAAAATCAATTACCATTACATCTCATGTAATGTTTTTTTTTATTTTCTATTTTAAAGATTTACTTTATTATGCTTTAGTTTACAAATACTAACAAGCAACTCTTATCTTTATTTTATCTTATGAATCAGTTCATCCTCAACTAAAATTCAGATAACAAAATTATTCTTACCTAAACTAGAAAGAAAAGAATTCAAAACAAAAAACAATTTTTATTATCAATAGTAAACGTTCTTAGCATTATATTCCTAATGTAGATTATTCTGCCTTTAGTTAAATTATCATTATTTTTAATTATTATTTATTTTGATTAGTTCTTTATTTTATTATAAAATGTATTATTTATAACTGAAATAAAAATACCTTTAGGCCCCATTTGGAGGCCCACAAATTCAGTCATAAATTGCGTGATTTATCATGGGGGTTACCTGGGTTATAATATTCAGTTATTTCCTGTTTGTGGCAGCCATTCATATGATAAAAGACATTATCCCACATGAGTGTACATTTATGACCCCCGCCATTTTGGAAATAAAGCTCTTGACTTGAATTTCCGAGTGATATTTGGCTGAACCGACTTTTTATCCACAAGTACAAGTCACTGATCCTTCTGGCGCTTGTGTCATCTCATCAGTCAGAACACCTCACAATCCAAGCATTATGCCTCAACAAAAATCTTCTCAACCTTCCCATTCAACTCCCAAACACACCAGATGGGCCTGCAATCAGTCAAACACTGAGAAGTATTCTATCAGCTTGGTGACACGGCAAACTCATCCCACTGATTCTCAGAATTTGGCACTACCTGACTCACAAAAAGGGGTTTACACTGCGTCAAATGAAACTCAAACCCAAGAATCAGGCACCATTGCCTTGCAAAGTCAGCAGAACAAGACCCAAACTCAGCCTGAGGCAAGCCTTGAAAAGGACAAGAACAAGAACCTTGTCTGGACAGCTGGGATGGAACGAAGTGCACTCAAGATGTGTGTTAGAAAGTGTGGCGAAGCTGGATTTAAGCCTGAGGTACACCAGGCAATCACTACCAAGCTCACAAAGGAGTTTCCAGGCATCAATTTCACTGTTGCAAAAGTCACATCAAAGTTCAACCAGACCTTCAAGAAGTTCTGGGATTATTTTATTGCTTGCAAAGGGGTGAGTGGGTTTGGGTGGAATGAGGCCAAATGCATGGTCACAGCTTCAGAGGAAGTCTGGAATGCATTCTTAGCGGTAAGCTAATCTGCAAGTACTGAGTAGCTAACATGTTTTTTTTTTAAATTTAGTCACACCCAAAAGCCAAGCAATTCAAGAACATTCCCTTCCCTGAGTATAGCAAATACCAGGTGATCTTTGAGGGGAACTCAGCTACAGTTGTTTTGTGCCAATCCTCAAATAACACTTGTGTTGAACCAGAAGAGGCGCAAGCAGCAGACGGCGATACCCACTTGCATTCAAGTCAAACACCTGCTCAGTGTCCTGGGGTGCAAGCTCCTTGCCGACATTGAGTCGCATCTGGCAATTGCTTTGAAAACTCAATTGATGGAATTGTTGAAGCCTTTGTTTGATCCAACCAAGATCTAGGGACCAACACGCTGGAGGCCTCCACAATACACAAAGCAATTGAAAAGTTCCAAGATCACTTTGCCACCAATCTTGGCATGGACAAGCTGGTTGCCGGATTTGGAGTGTTAGAAAACAAATCAAAGGCAAAAAAACAAATTGCTATTTGAAACAACAATCATGCTTGGGCCTGGATGAGCAGGGGGATCGACACAAAGTTGGCTTCAAATAGCAACTGAATTGATCTCATTTTATTACTTCTTCTGTTCCTACTCCTAGCTACAATCAGATCTATTGACCGATTGAAATTACACAAATCAGATCTATTGACCAATTGAAATTACACATTGTCTTGTTAAGATCTTTTCTACTCATTTCATAATTCAATTCATGATGAGAAGAGTGATAGCAATAGATAGAAAAGAGAATAGCAGTAGCAATAGAAAAGATAAGATCAATAGCAATAGAAAAGAGAGGAGAGGAGCAATAGAAATATAAATTAGAGGAGAAATACAGATAGAAAAGAGAATAGCAATAGACAGGAAATTGACAAGATGAAAGACAAGGTCAGCCAGAACAGTATATACACTAAATTTAACTGCCCCTTTGTTGAAGATAGTTAGAATATTGTTCCCACATTTCCTTGGCCAATGAGTCCCTCCATAACTTGTGTGCAGCTTGTTGTTGAGCTTGACTCAATGATACTTGATTTTCTTCTTCACCATCAGGGATCTCATCCTCTTGTGGTGCATACCCAACGTAGTTTGGGGCAGAAAAGTAATTGGATTGTCTGTGGTTGTCAATGATTATGTTTTGAAGGACAGCAAGTGCAAGAAAGAGTTTGCCTTGAGTTTCCAAGCTGTACTCTAGGGGATTTACAAGAATGGGGAATTGCTTATTTCAGGTTCCAAAAGTCTGCTCAACAATGTTCCGAAGCATTGCATGCCTTAGTTTGAACAGTTCTTCCTTGTTTGCTGGTCTGGAGTACGCATCATAATAAGTCAAAAGCTGCAATTTAATAAAGATCTACTTGATAAGCTTACCTCTGGCCAGCCTGTGCATTTTCTAAAAGGTGGTAACACACCCCGCGGTAAGGAACAAGAACACCTTTGGAGAGTGAGTATCCAGCATTGGCCAGGTAGAAAGACCCCCTTGGTATGCTGAAGTCTTCAGCCATTGCACTTTCAACAACTCAAGAGTTGTGTGCAGACCCCTCCCAGCCAACCATGATGTAGGTGAATTTCATGTTGAAGTCCACAATACCAAGTACATTCTGAGAGAGCATTCCTTTTTGGTTCCGATAAGGGCCTGCCATTATTTCAGGGAAACTTGAATGGATGTGAAACCCATGCATCGCACCAATGCATTGATTGAAGAAGGGAGAAAACTTTGTGTTATCCAAGATGGATTTGTGTGTAAGGTTTCCTGAAGGTGAGACGATTTACTTATTTTGAAGCTGAAGGAAAAGGTTGATTATGTGGTGGAAGATAAGTGATATTGTCTTGCCGCTGTGTTGAAATTGGTCCTCAGCTTGCCGGTTGGTAGTGTTCTGGCCAACTATATACAAGAAGATTGCCAACTGTTCATCCATACCAACCATTTTTGAAGCAGGCTCTAGGTCAATTGATAGTAGTTCTTCAGAGCAGATCTTGAAGATGTCAATTGAAACCCAGAGCATTGCTTGGGCTTTCAGTTGGTTTCCAGTCAAGATGTATTGAACGTAAGCTTCACCGGTTAAGATTGCATTGTTGTATGGCTCTTTTTTTGTTTTCAACCACTGACAAAGGCCAATGATAATAATGAGAATCATAAGAAACTTCTTGTGTCTGATTTGCTGTCAATATTGGTTTTGTTGCCTTGCTATTTGTAGGTTTGATTGAGCCATTTTCTTAATTGTGGTTGTGGTGGTTTGTTGTGGATGATGTTTGCCAAACACTGAAGTAATTAATGGACTCTGTAAAATATTTGGTGAAAGTGCACCAAACACACCTGTCATAAATGAGGTGGGTGTTGTGTAGATTTTATGACGACTTTCTTTCAGCTTGTGTGTTATTCAAATTAGAACAGCATTTATAATATAACAATTTGCGGCCAAACAGGGCCTTAGTTCCTTGGTTCTTTCACTTTCCACATCCGCCTCATCCCCCACTAGACCAAGGCTGATCGCCCGCTCACTGGATCATACTCGCTTACGAGCCAAATCCGAGCTCGATTCTGAAAACAGAATTTCTTTTTCCTCCCGCCCACCCATGTGAGCGTGGTTTTTACTTATGCCCCACTCTCCTTTTTGACCACAACCGTCGAAATGCGCCTTGCTTCATTTCTGGCCGGAAAAGGGGCTTCCAAACCCCCTTTTCCTTTTTGCCCACACTCGTGGCGGCGCAACGGTCCGTTGCACTAAGCAACGCGCCGCGGCGCTCACAATTGCCAGAAGCGTAGCTCAGCGCGGAATGGACCCCAAGTGCCTCCTTCGGAGACCTGCGCTTCGCGCGAGGGGCGCTTTGCGCCCGCCCAGGAGGGACTTTGGTAAGTTCGCTGAAAGTCTAGTCGTCACTTCCCCAGCGGCCTGGTTTTTGGCTGTCAAATCCTGGTGGGCGAGGTTCGGCAAATTGACCGCCGAACTCTGGGTCAATTTGCCAACCTCCCGCAACTGCCGTTTGTATGGTAGTTTACGTTCAGCCAAGACCCCCTTACTGATGGCTCTTGTCCCATGAGGTGGGTAGTGGCAGCGCAGCAGAAGGAGCAAGCCCCGGGTGGCGAGAACCCCACCATCAAACTCATATGTACAGCTGTATCTAAATATTTACATATCCTTTTCACTTGCAAATTAGATTGTGGTGACCCTCATGGTAGGCAACTACAATATGTAACTTATCCATGTCGCAGATTAAATTGCTCCTGGGATATCGTGAACTGCGGCTCAGAGCATGTGGCGGACCTTAGCTGTAACCTTTTGAGGGACTAAGCCTTGGATTCGAAACCACTTGTGGGACCAGGTCCAGGGCCATATGTACCAGAATTGAAGCACTCGAGATGTTTATCCTTTTTAGCCGGGCCGGGAACTTAATATCCAAATGGAGGGAACAAACGCCCCTTTTTGGAATCTTAGGACTATCAATAATTCTCTCTCGCTAGGTTCATTATCTTTGAAAATTTTGCCTCGCATGCATCTTATATAAAGGCCCCCCAGGCAATCCGCCACTCGCCCAATCACGTCCAGCTCAGATCAGCCGTCCATTTTGATTGGAGAAAGTGAAAATCAAGGCTTGCAATCGAACTTTCACGCACTGCTTTGACGGACACATACCTGCAGTTCAAGGATGCATTACAGTCCGCAAATTGCAATCCTTGAAGCAGTAACTTGTGCGCTCATGCTAGCATTTTATATCTGGCATTCCTGGCATTATGATCGGTTCCAACCAATGGTTGGAAAGACAACCAAGAAGGCGCTTCATTCGGATCCTGAACCGAGGAACTCGTTTCACTTGATCATGAGAGTCAGTTAAATTCTATGTATTCGAATCCACCCCACATTCGCGCTGCCCTCAGGTTCCAGCTACACAGCTAACTTCTCTCATTTTTCTGCTATCATGCAGTTTATCTATCTACTTGGTTTGCCGGTCTATATGATCCAGGGTATTACCGTTGCCTACATCAAATATCAGGTTGGTTATCTACCAATGGAGATGGGTGGTAAGTGACTAAAAGTCGCTTCGGTAAGTCACTGGAACAGCTCGCGGCTGAAGTCGCGCTTCGTTGAAATCTATTTCCAACAGGTTATCCCGTGCCTTACACCTCCTGGCCGCCTAGCCACGTCCGATTGTAAGTTTTCATGTTTTATTATGACTTTTTACTAAACCCTTTCCCGTACGGGATTTCTAAGGGAATTCTCCCGTGCTGCCTTTCGATGTATCACCACATTGCAACCAATATTTGTGGATTCTTAGAATAACAGTCATTTATTACCTGAAAGCATTGGGATGGTCAGGAGAAGGGATAGTGCACCTGGAAGAGCTTGCATTTTGGGTTTTCCTGGTACATCTCAAGGAAAATTCACCCCCTTGGTTCAAAAGCACGTTTTTCAAGGTGAGAAAGAATCACGAGCTTCCACGCGGTGCAAAAGTGAATTGAATACTCATTCATTCTTCCTTGACACGATCAGACCTTCATTCTGTTTTCCCTTGCATCGACTTGCATTATGGTTAGTATTGTCAGTGTTTTGAAAGCGGATGTGATGTTGGTAAGTGGTCCCAGGAGTAGTGTCGCTTCTCTTTTCCTTACAAACGTCCCCCCAAAAATTGACACGAGCTTGACCCTATTCTAGACTGAAGGCGTATTGATGACTTTCGCAACAAGTTTCAACCTTTCCGTGACATGCGGATTCTTCTGGGTGTTTTCAAAATTTCCAGCAGTAAGCTTTGGCGTTGAAACTGTAACATGTCATGTGCTGGTGCACCGTGACTGACTCATTCGAATCCCACCTTGCATCCCACTTGAATTGTGCAGTGGTTGATGGAAATGAAACAAAGAGGCGCGGTCAGCATGCTTTGAATCGAGTCCCGTAGTCAAGAGCTTTGCTAATTTCTACGCCCTCCAATTCAACGATTTCTCCTTTGCTTTGCACATGTTCAGCCCTCCGAATTGATAATCAGACTCCACGTATTCGGGACGCTCAACGAGATTAGGATGATATTTGTTGAGTCCCACTCATCTCATCTCAATGGGTAGGTAGATGTATCCCAAAATTTACGCGTGTCATCCCCCCGACCAACTTTCCCAGCGCCTAATTTTTATAGCTCCATTACTTGTGCTCTCGGCGGATGGTCTCATGTCACAGCCTATGCTCAACAAGCAGGTCTGGAGTGAGTCTTAATCGGTTGGTTGCAATTGTTACTGGAATGACATATTGACCATCTTTCATTTTATCTATTTCTGACATGACATGAATTAATAAAAGTCGTTGACCTCATTGTTATGACCTCGGTGGTGGCCTTTGCCGCTCAGGGGGTAATTACGCTGTTGATATTTTTACCACGCAATCTGCGGTCTGAATGGTTAGTGATCTTGTTCACTTGAGGGATTGGAATGCCGAAAGGAAGGACAATACCAGCATACCAGATTATCATTGTCGAACAAAGCTACAAGCTCCGTCCTCTGGATGGCCACATTGGTACTGACTCGTCTGTGTGATTGAATATCTTTTTTTCCCTGCTCAGCGGATTCAACACGGAAGAAAGCAAAATTCGAGCTAATCCACCTCCGAACCTGGCGCATATCTTAAGGCACTCTTCTGACTCTCTTGGTTCCTTCCGGCAACATTCTCATTCGATAGAACAAGAATTGTCTCCGTCTTCCTTGACGCCAGTTCCATCCCCCTCCAGTACGACTATGGAGGGGGATGGAACAGGCGCACAATCTCTTTTCGGAAACAGAATTGATGCGTCATCACCTTTTCAATCAGAGGGGTCCTCAACGTTTCCCGGTGAAATGAAAAACAATCCCCAACACAGAAGATTGGTCTCCCTCCCAATGCCATCTCCCCTCACCCATTTCCCCCGATATTTCGCGCCTTCCGAAACTCAACCCTCGGAAAGCTGTGATACCGAGCAGGCAATGTCATCACGATCAACGTCACATCGTACAAGCCACCAACAACCCCTGACATCATCCACTCGGGCAATTCCTCGACCATTGGGAGGCCTTGAACCAATTCATCCTGCAATCAGGTGAGTGAGCCTCATTGATCAATTGGCCATTGAAGCGTAGTACCCCCGCCCCGTTTCTTCGACGGTGATGTGGCCATGATCCTCATTTTGAAATTATGTGGTGGTACAGAAATTTTAAATCGCCAATCGACATATGTAGCACTTCGCTTTCTGATGAAGAAAGTAACCCGTGAGTTACGAAACGCTGTCTGCTTTTTCTTTCTTTCTCTCGTCTACCGCGGCGCAGTCGACAAATTTATTCAATCGATTGTTCTTGTACTCCCTCACCCTACATAGGTGGAACGATTGAGCCCACATGGTACGTTTCGAGTCAGGTGACGCCGATCACAATGCACACAGATCAAAAGAAATTCTTGTAATCATCAGGGATCCGGTCGGCTGAACCCCCCGCCCCGGAGATGGCGTTGGCAGCGCTTGCACATGATACTTAGACTGATGAGATGACCGAACGTCCCCTGAATATACATCCTGTACCTTTGACGCGTTCTAAATATGTAATTTCATTGATTTAACACCTGTCCAAGAGCAGCTCGTCTCCTGCCTCAGCGCTGCAACCTCTCACTTCGTTAATTTTCCTATATTCACGCCGCCAAGTCTCCCAGAAGCGCCTCACGATGAGGTCGAAAGAGGTTCGCAATTCCGCAATCGTACCTTATAACTGGTTCCTGATCGACAACCCGAAAATTTATATGCTACTTCTCTGCCATGGCCCCTACTTGATACCCTGTTGGTTCGTTGTAGAAATTAAGCGTACCTGCACAGCCCAGGTCCGAAAAATCCAATACTCACCCGACAGGTGTGATATGGAAAGACTATGTATTTCCGTATATATGAGAGAGAATGAGAGAAAGAAGACAAACAGAGTGTTAGAGAGACTGAGTGCATAGAGAGGGAGACCCGGTACGAAGTGCCGGAACTCTCTAAGGCATCGTCCCGGGGTTCGGGACGGGGCTGGAAGGTTATCCCGAGTCACAGACCCCGGGAATTCCGGGATTGCCCCGAAGCCCCGTGAAAATCCTGTTTTTTCCGATTTTTTTGGGGGCTCTCTGTAGGACTCGGACATGGCACTAGCGGCTAGATTCCATACGCCCGGACGGTCGGACCCCTGAAGATGAAGCAAACTACGAACAAGAACCCGGAGATTATAGAGTTGGACGCCGACGAGATCAGAAATAGCCAAAGCGGGTCGACCTCAAATAAGCGCGGTTGGGTTTGGAGTCAGTTCAAGGACATTCTTTTCTTGTTTTTTTCTTGTTTTTTTCTGTTTTTTCTTCTTGTTCTGCTTGTTTTTTTTTTGGTTTTTTTCCATGAAACAAAGCCTATATGACACCCCAAAAATTCACGGGGTTTTGGGGCTCCTCTGACCCCATCCTGAGTCCCAAACTTTGAGGTCCGGGACCGGGGCAGTTTGGGACAATGCCTTAGAACTCTCTATATGTAGTCTCAGCAGGGAGGCAAGTGTCACTAAGATGTCACTCTGTGTAACCTAATACCTTGGTTACAACAAGGTGCACATAAAATAGCTATGAAGCATACACAGCAGGCTCACTTTTTTGATTCCAAGACGTTGGATTTGTTGTGATGGTGGAGATCACATTGGATCCGGCCTTCACAACGTCAGAAAGAACAACCGTGTTGTACTCATGTGTTTCAAGACGTTGAAAACAATAACTCAAGCTGAGACCCAAGAGAGCTATCAAGGCAACCCTCAGCTTCCATGTCGTAGGTAACATCGATGGATGTCATTTATGACGCTGCAGTGGAAATGATGTCGTAGGTGGCATTGATGGATGTCATTTATGATGTTGTAGTGTCCATCATGTCAGAGTACAAGCCCAACAATGTGATTTCCCACATTGTAGTGGAGCTCATGTCTCAGCCAGCACACCAGATGTGAGATTCATGTTGGAGGCATCTCAGGCTCAAGACATCCGGTGACCCTCAGCACTTATCACATTCTCCACCACAATGCCCTCCAAGCTTGAGTTGATCCAGCTTGATTACAAGATATGGGATCATTAAGATGATTGATGGGAGGGGAGCTGGTGTTTCTGACATTATTTCACCAATAATAACTCAGAGGGAGGTTTTTGTAAGTTCTCTTAGGTATCATTTCTTTGGACATGAGTGTTGCAACTGGTCTATTGTGTGTTTTTGATGGACCAAAATACTCTATGTATTATTCTCATAATACTTTGGATGAAATAACAAATAACTCCCAAGTTGAAGAATCAGAGTAACATTGGAAAAATAGTCTGACATATGATACTAAACCTGAATTTTTGATACTATATTAATGTGATATAATGTGGTATAGTGTATGTACAAAGAATAAATGAACTTTTCATTCATCAAAGCAATTGAGTGATTATCATATGGGGAGGGATGTCTCTGAATTCTGGTTTGGAATTTTGGGTTGGCATCAGCATGTTGTATATGAGATGGCCCCTGGCTAGTCATCCTCATCATTGAGTGTACCCCACTTGGACATTCCCTCTTGAAGAGCAGCTTCCCATTCCTGCAAGGTAGGTGGTTGTATTGGAATTGTGCTGACAAACCAATGATACCTGGGTTCATGTAGAGATACTGCATTTAAGATGTAGCTGTTCAGGTCTGAATGCTCAATGTATGAACTGAATGTAGTCCCTTCTTGTTTCTTTTTGGAATTTTGATGGCCATGTTTGACTGCACACTGCCCATCATGGCAGTTATGCTGAACATTCAAGCATGCCTTAATGTACTGTTTCAAATTGAGAATCACAGATATTTAAATTGCTTGATTTATTGCAAATTATGGACATATAAGTATTAAGACTCACCCTGGGTTGAATGAAATCAATTTCATGCTGTTGATGAAGCACCCTCATCTTTTAAAAAGGATGTACCACTCCACAGCTGTACTTGACTAGGATTAGAAAGTGGTTTGGATGTTGGGGGTATTCTTGCCAAATTGATTGGATACATCCCACATATGGAATGCTGGAGGG
>LUKR01002078.1:0-10552 GCA_019395275.1 Puccinia brachypodii
CATAATATTCCAGGTTCTGTTGCTCCTTGAGGTTGTTTTTTTGGCTATACATAATTATTAGTTGGAGGAATTTTAGAATCACCACAACATTTACTGGGGTTCATTTTGAGGAGCTTCTGTTTGATTTCTTCCACCTTTTTTATGTTTTCATCAGCACCCTTGGGTTGATCCAACAGCCTGAAATTCTGTTGCAAAAAATAGAGCAGTGGTAATCAGTACTTATTTCCACAAACACAAAAGACAAATTAAAAAGATCAAAAACAATTACACATCTTAATGTGCCACTGGGAATGGAATTTATCAGGGTACACCTTTTCTCCCGCGTCCACTAGCTGCCAAATCCTGTGCTTACAGGGAGTTCCCGTCCAATAGTGATGGTTGCCTTTGCATGGGGAGGATCCGTCCACATATACGCTAGAAACTAGATTGTTTTGGGCCCTCCGCAGCACAAAATGGGTGATTTTTCCGTGGCAATTTGAAAAAATGGCCCCTAAACTGCAGAGAGCATTTATCTTTGGCTGGTGATAGTAAGCTGAGATTTGGTGAGCCTTAGCCACAATGGCAGTTGTGATGGATTTGATGACTGCTGGGAAACAGTAGTTCAGGCCACATAGATTGGACTTGATGTAAGCATGAGATAATTCAATTCTAGAAGTGACCCGGTGGTCAAAGCGCAGAAGTTTTTTTTCTAAGCATTTGAGTATTTTTCAGCAACTGGGAGCCAATTATAAGTCATGTATTTATGGAAGGATTCTCCATATTTCGCCGCAAATCATTCAAAGCTAGCACAGAAATGGCCAGTGGTACTAATTTTAATGACGTTTCCCCAATGAGAAAGCATTTCAGCCTCTTTCTTCATGTCTTTGATCAATTTTTTTCCATTCACCATTAAGTTCTTACTAATGTGCCAGGTGCACAACACATGGTTGGAGTTGGGGAAAGTGGTCTTGATATAATTAATGAGAGCTTGTTCTCTGTTGGTTAAAAAATCTTTGGGAAGGGGGATGTTGTTGATGGTGAAAATGGAGAGAAATGTTTCAAGGGCCCAGTCATAAAATTCTTGAGTCTCATCCACTAGAAAACAGAAAGCCTCACTAAGATTCTTGTTAGCTGCAGTGACGCCGGCAACATGAAGGAGGGGCATCTTGTGTTTTTTTGTTGTGTATATACAATTAAGGAGAAGGAGGAAGTGATAGTGTCTGAGGATTTCAACCAAGAGATTGTGACAGAAGAAGAGTCCTTTGATTTTGCCAGATTCATCTACTTCAATGCTAGTTGTATAGTCAGATTGCAGAAGTGATTTGTGGAGTTGAATGATTGGTTTGAGTCCTTGGAGAGATTCTGCATAAGCTTTTTTTATAGCAGAGTGAATAGTTGTAATAGTTGCTAGAATCATCTTGTCTGGGTGCAATTTCTTAAGAGCTTCTAGAATTTGAGCAGCTCACAAGCCAGCATTGCTTAGTTTCTTCATTTCACCATAGAGTCTAGTCAAGAGTTTGTGGTTGGAGGTGTGGGCAGCAGCAGATCCAGAAAGGGGATGATTGTGGTGAGCATCTTTAACAGTAAACTTCCAATGATTAGCTTTCTTTTGAAAATACAACGTGCCTTTGAAGGGGCAGTTGAACAGACGGTTTACTTCAGTTTCTTGAGAATCTCCTTTCTTCTGGTTACTTTGAGCATTTCCACCCCTACATAATTGTAATGAAAATAGAAAATTAAATTAAAGAACAGTCAGTATAAATCAGATAATCAAAAGGATGAAGAGAGAATAAAATAAAAAAACATGCCTGTCAGATTTATAAAATACACATTTTCCAGCTGTACATGTCTTTCTGACAATAGCATAGCCATGTAATAGAGAAAATTCTTTAATAGAATTCTCACATTCTGCTACTTCTTGGTAAATACCAGGCAGCGGGGCTGGAATTTCTTTGAGATGATTTTCTTCATGGACATTTTTATCTTTGGTTTCATTTTCCTCCTCGGCTTTATTGCTTTGATTATTGTTGTTGAAGTTCTCTAGAGCTATCTTTTCTATTATCTTTTGTGTTTCTTCATTCTTGTCATCTTCTTCAGAAAACTGAGACTCTAATAATTCCAGGCACTTGTTGATTATCTTGTTGTCCTTGATTTCTAGAGCTACTTCATCTAGTTCATTTTATTTATTTTTTATTTATTTTCTATTTCATTTTCATTTTTTATTTTTTATTTTTTCTATTTCATTTTCTATTTTTTTCTATTTTTTCTATTTCTTTTTTATTTTCTTGAGTTTTATTGTTTTCTTGATTCATTTTTTTGGTTATTTCAGCTAGGATTGGATCTAGGGGGGCCTCAGGGAATCTAGGGGGGCTAGTTGGCTTGCTAGAGGGGCCAGTGGGCTTGCTAAGACCCTCCATGGTGTTGCTAAAGTGATTCTGAGACATCAGGTAGGTGTTTTTCTTGTTTTTTCTGAGTTTGGGTTGATTGGAGGTGTCAGAGTTGGTTGGTTGTGGGTGAGTGGGTGGGTGTTGTTGGCAAGTGTGTTGTGTCCGTGTGGGGATTGGATCACCCAATACCACCAGACACAACGCGTGGCGCCAACAATCAAGACCAACGGTCTCGGGTGTGCAATCAGCCGGACAACACCCAGCAATGAGAAGTACAAAAAGGCAAAGTCGGGGCAAGCCAACACCCAAAACCAGTTACCTTGGGTGTTGGATTTGCCTTCCAACACCCAAAATAATATTAAAAAAAATATTTTTTTATATGTTCTTTTGTTCAAACAACACCCAATCTTGGGTGTCAAATTGGAAAAACAACACCCGCCAACCGTCCTTTGGGGGTTGTTGGGTGTTGCTTGCCAATTGGCGGGTGTTGTTTTTCCAATCCTCTTTAAATATGTGTTTCAAATATTTTTATTTTTATTTTTATTTTATTGTTTATACATTTACGTGTTGATGATGACGGTGATGATTGATGTACTGAGTACATGCTTCAACCTGTTACCTAGTTGTATTTGGCTCCCTCAGTTTCTCATCCTGATTTCCTTTCTTACTGAATCTAATAACCGGGGTTTATCTTTAGTGATTGTCTCACCTGTCACAGATAGTCTGTGAACATCAATCCCAACTACCTGCGTCCGTCTCAAGATTATTATGTTGAGAGGAATCAACACATTTCAATGACATAGATATGTTTATACAAGAGTGACTTGATCAACCAGAAAACAGCGTGGGTGTGTGGCTTGGCACATGTGGACCTATGTGGACGGCCTCTATCCGGTGGCGTTGATATGTAAGACTTTTTCTCTGGATCTGTACATGCTCACCACAAACTTCCTGGAGATTTTCGATGGCATGGGGGGGGAGTCGAGGTGTCATTAAGGTATCAGGCGGGTGCTGTGTTGAAGCTGGGCCTTGAGGATGCTGTGAACATCGCTTCTGGCTTGCTACTGCCGCTCGGCAGGGCTCTGCTTACCCGAGAATACCGGACCCCCGCTGCCGCCCGCCGCATGAAGGCTGGATGCAGGGATTGCTTCCATCGCTCTCGACGCAATATTCCCTCCCAAAAACAGTCCAAAGTGCAAACCCTACCCCCGGTTATCCATGCTCACAGACTCTACCTGGTCGAGTTATCGGCATGAGGCAGATCTACTGCATCTTTCTAGAAATCATAGCTTGTATATATTGCACTGCAAGAATTATTTTTCTATATTTGAACACTTGAATTTCATTCGCATGGCCATATCGCCACAGATAAATACTTGACACATATGCCCGCTGGCGATTTGCTGTCCAAGCGATGCACTTGGCTGTTATGATCGGGTGACGGCATCACGCTAAATTTTCTCGGGACTCCTTCTTCATCCCAGCTAAACGCTATCGGCCCAAATTTTAGGAAACCAACGGTGGCTCGGTATCGGCGGAGTTCTTCCGTTCCAGGGTACGATTCGAACGACGACAATTCCTGAGCTATCCTGGCCTTCCTCTTCCCCTTTTTAAGCACATCCTGACCCACAACACACTATCTCCCTAAGCAAAACAGCTCTTGACTGAGAAAAAAAAAGTCATGTTATCTAGAGACATACCGCAAGGAGCGGAAGAGGTTCCGAGGATGGCTCTTAGATCACTACCTCAGATATCCGCTGCACAATTCCAGTCCGATTCTCCGGTACAAAGGCTAGAGCGACATTCTGCAGACTGCCTCAGTACCTCGGTCTACCCCAAGCGCCGATGTTCCAGTGGGCTCTCAAGGACCCCGGCGCTCTATTACGGTTCTGGGGGCCTTCGGAACCAGACTACATCCGAGCCAAGTCGCGTAATGGTTCAAGTGAGAAAACAACATTTATGTCACTCTAATGCGTATCCCTGTAAATTTCTGACCTCGACTTATTCTCCTGCCACCTTAGCATCCGACGGTTTTTAGGTATGATTATCCCTCCGCTGAGCCCCCGGCCTTAGTTGTGCCCCAGATCTCACACCGGAAGACTGTCTCAGCCATGGATTCCACAATTATCCACCAGGGTCCAGCATGCCGGTTCGAAAATACTACAAGGGGGTCTAATGCTCGACAAGATCAATGTAGGAACACTTGCCAACCTCGGAGCGCGGTGAGTTTTATGGGTTTGCGTAAAGGGCCTGGTCCAACGGCTAAAATCCAATGACTAAAATTGGTTCCCGTATAGATCGGCCAACGTGAGCGCCCAAAAAATCTTAGGATTACCACTGAATTCAGTCTATCAGCATCATCCGCTTCGGCCTGTGAAGACGGTCTACCACAAGCAGTTCGAATTCTGATCACCAGAAATTTCGATATTTGTTACTTTATCAACTTACAGCGAGGGACCCCTCCAGCAGCCATAGTTGGGAAGGTCCTCGCGAGATACGATATCACGGAGTCGGAAAGATCAAGTTGGGGTATATTTCGTGCGACCGGATGCCAGCCCGTTGGAAACGCCCTCGATCCACTGCAGCTGTGGGAAGAATGTAAGGGGGCGGCGGCCGAGGAACGGGTGCTGATGTTTATCATCCTGCCTTGCAATCCAGAACTGATGTCCAGTCATCTCACCCGCTTGCTCAACCCGCCTGATCGTCTGCCTGACCATCAGCCGGGCGCACCATCAACCCATCACGTGGTCACTTCGGAGCATCATCCGCTCTCCGGAGTGCCACCCGTATTGTCCAAGTACGGGGATGAAGTCGACAATTATATTGCCGAAGGGCCAAGGACTAATTCGGTACACCACTCCTACCACCGACATCAAACTGCAAGTGACCCCCCGCCTTCTCGGGGCAAAATTGGCCGGAGGATAAGTTTCAAGCTTGGAGAAGATCACATTCTCGACCACTGCAAGTATCTCGTCACACCCCCGATTAGAATCTCTGAGCTGGAATCTTCGCCTGGAAGCCATCGTGATCAAGAAGCTTCCTCTTCACAACAGAGGTCTCAGTGGCTTTTCTGGCACAGTCCCCCCTTCGAGCCGCTCAGTACTGAACACTCTGCCAGCGAAAGTATCACGGAAAGCTCATTCGAGGGTGGCGGCAGCTTGTCACCTGGCCCTTCCCATCGTCCAGGCTCCTTTCATCTTTCGGAATCACCTTCTGATCGTATTTCGGTACCACTCTACTCCAGGAACCCTAGTCCTAAGAGTGCTACACACGATCCTGAGATCCATTCACCACTTGAAAATGGAAGCAGGAGCTCGAGTAAGAACGGATCACCAGATCATAGCATTCCGGGATCTGAATTTGATCGATCAGTCTCGGTGCAGAAGATTGATTCGACCACAGCCGGACATTTGATTGGTTCTTGCCCAGATCCTCCTAATTCAAGATTGTCATCGAACGAAATAACCTCAGCGTCAAGCCAAGCAAACCATGGTAAAACTTCCGGCGAAGATTTCGAAGACATTGATACTTCCGGTGGCGACTGTAAAGACTCGTGCTCGAGTTGCTCCTCGAGTGATTTCCAGGACTTCCAGGACAGTAGTGAAGAGGAAGAAGGTTCAGGATCTACCGCGCTCCAAAACCCTTTTGACCAGTCCAATGGTACTCTGAATGACGAAATCTCGTGGCTCGACGATCTTCTTGATAACGCTTTCAAGCCTCTTGCGGAAGAAATCTGCGGGACCCCTTCGCCTTTTATAAGTGATTCTATGACCCTCAAAGCTCCAGGACAACAGAGTACCGATTTTCAATTCCTGTCCGGTTCTAGTGATGGATCTCTTTTCGGGAATTTTAAAGAAAATACGCCTGAACTTTACAATTCAGCCTCCTCTAAAAGCCATCCAGATTCTCATTGCACAGAGCATGCTCGTGGCTCTCTCGTTGGCCTTCATGGAATTATGAAAGAGGAAGGGAATCGAAATGGATCAATGAAGAATCCTGCTTTTGAAGACGTTGAATCGGAATCAGACGATGTTCAGGTGTCGGATGAGTTCCAGGTACAAATGGTATCCTCTCGAGTTTTAGAAATGGGCCGTAGAGTCTCTAAGACTCAGCTCTCACAGTGCCATCGAACTGGGAGCGATCAATCGAGCCAGGCAAATCATCAGACGAATGCCACAAGCCAATTGAATCCTAGGGACTACGCACTGAGGAGGAAACCGGTCAAGAAACCCATGGAAAGCGCGAGGAAAAAGGGATCCGAGGAGAAACTTTTCTCTGATCGATGTTGGGCCACAAGGCCGGCTGTAGAGAAAGTGTGCGATAACTTGGAGAAGTCATTTCCGAACCACAATATTGACCAGCCGATTGAGATCAGGGTCTTGAATCATCCGCAAAGGAATCATCGTGGCCAACCATCATCTTCTCCTAAAGGGGTCAAAAGGCTTCTTTCGATCAGATCCTCTCTCAGGTCACGTAAACAAAAGCGACGCGAATCTACCCGTGAAAGAGTCGATCAAACAAGTGCCGATCAGTTGCACGATTCCCCAGAGCTGTCCCCTCGTAACAGTATCAAGTTTTGGGGGTACAAGACAGAAGAAATCTTACCCGGAAGTCAGGCGGAAGTCGCCGACGATTCATCATCCAGCCCTGATTTTGACCAAGAAAGCACTTCAAGTAAGTAACGCTTTCACTTTTGGTTTGTAATCAGTCGCTAAGATCAGGTTTTTTTCCCGTTGGTGTGACTTGCTTCTAGCGTCTTTGAAATGGGTAAAGGGGAAGCTGATTGGATGTGGAAGCTTCGGGATGGTTTACTTGTGAGTTCTCCTTGCATTCTGAAGTCGTCAGTATGGTCTCCACAAGATTATGCTAATTTGAATCTGGAATACATATGAATCTCATTCAAAATAACAGGGCTCTCAATGTGACTAACCAAGCAATGATGGCCGTCAAACAAGTCAAGATTGGCGATCAGAGCTCAAACAGACCGTTCGTCAAATCAGCATTAGAATCAATCAAGCTAGAGATTTGCTTCTTGAAGGATCTGGAGCACCCTAATATCGTTCAATATCTAGGTCAGATCTTGACCAAAAAACATCACGTTTAATGTTGTTATTGTTTTGCTTATTGACAAGTTATTTAATTCGATACAGGGTTCGAAGAGACTCTAGACAATTGTAATATCTTTCTCGAATACGTCGAGGGAGGATCAATCGGCAGTTGTGTCTCTAAACATGGTAAACTGGAACGAGAGGTGGTCAAGTCGTTTACGAAGCAAATTCTAGAAGGTCTTGAATATCTTCACAGTAGTAACATCATGCATCGAGTAAGCCAACCAACTGATATCACTGGAACAGGCTAAATCTCTAGAGTCGAAAACTGATCGTAAGACCCATCTTATATCTGGAACAGGATCTCAAAGCCGATAACGTGTTGGTAGACCTGATGGGGAGATGCAAGATCTCGGACTTCGGGATCTCAAAACGGTCAAACGAGGCCTACCTGACCTCTCAGTACACCCCCATGCAAGGCACAGTCTTCTCGATGGCCCCGGAGGTGTTCAATCAGCCACTGGCTTGTCGGTATAGCGCCAAGGCCGATATCTGGTCCTTGGGTTGTCTCGTACTGGAAATGCTCTGTGGAGCTAGAGCTTGGAGTGGTTATGGTAGTTTGCAGATAATTTATAAGGTGCGTGGGTGTGTCAAGGAAATCGTCTGATTCTTCATCAATATGCACCCCTCTTCTTCTTCTCTGACTTCAGCTTGTCCCGTTTTTTTGTTCTCAATCAAGGTCGGAATTGAAAGGCGACAACCAGAAATTCCTCAAGCGCTTCAAACTGACAAGTTCCAAAATCACTTTCTGCATAAGTGTCTGGAGATGTGAGTTACTTTTTTTAGACTATCTGTTACACCCTTAGGTAGTATCTTTTCTTTCTTGCTTTCTTCCTTACTGAGATTTTGTCCGCGGGTCTGCCTGTGGTTAAATTTGTTTGGATTTTTCTTCTCTAGTGAGCCTTGTTCACGACCAACTGCTGGTAGGCTAATCGATCACCTCTTCCTCGAGCTCAACTCTGATTGGGAATTCCAGAATTCTGAACTATTTAGATTGCTCTAAAAACAGTCTTCATGAAATATTATGGACGTCAATTATCTATAGACACTTTTTTCTCTCTACATCGCTATCAGTTCATGCATACTTCACTCCCTCTGTGTGGGCTCCTATTGATTTTTGAAGGTTAGATTTACCAGAGTCTGAACTCATTACCAAGTTGGACATTACGGAATATCATTTTTCAAGCTTGAATTAAGTCCTTCTTCCTACCGTCAACTGGTGAGGCATTGTAGCTCCCACCAACCCAGCGCCTTTGAAAGGTCCCGGCGGGCGACTTCCCACCTTCAAAGTTGATGGTTTATGGCCTCTTTTGAACATAGACGGTATAATGTTTGCAATGAATTAAAGTCAACAAAATTTGTGCAACAAAAAACATTGCTACAATTGTATCTACTCACTTCTTCTTCAATAGTTTTCCTTAATTTCTAAATTGTCTTTGTGTAATTTTTAGCCCCAATTTACTCTAATCTCCCCGTTTCCAATATTCTTTTTTAAACTTAAATAAAATTTGAACCTAATCAAGAAAACCAAAAATAAAATGTAAAAAATCTCTAAACTAGTTGTAAGAAAGCTAATTTTAGTTTTTCTCAAAAAAGAATAATGACAAGGGATCCAAATCAAGTATTTTTTGTCCATACTGCCCTTCGCGTTCGAGGTGGATGGATGGCTTTCGAATCTCCGCGCACAGTGACTTGTCCAAGTGGGACTGGGCTTCTTTCTGAGCACAACTTCTTATCGCCTTCTCGGCTTCATCCATTAAGCACTATAATTATTCCCGTGGTACTCATTTCAGAGATGCGCCGCAGGTCATCATCTCTTAGGATAGACGTGGACATAACTTCCTCCATCTATCTGGAGTGTGGGCGGTAACTAAATCTTAATTCTTTCAATATTTTATAGAAAAAGGATTTCTTTAAATAATAATAAGAATCAGAAATATTTAGGGACCACGGGAAATAATCAATGTGTAATGTGATTTAATTTATCTTTTTTAATAGAATGTGTAAGAGATAGGTTTAGGAACAAAAACACTGCCTAAACCTGAAATGGGTGGGTGGGAGGTGATGAAAAAATTATAAGATTTTGTCTTAATTGATAAATGAAATGTTTGAGTACTGGAATGATTAATGAGAATGTTGCGGATGGAGGGAGATTCGTGGTGATGGGGAACTGTGCTCTCTATCATACCACGATGATAACCTCCGTGACCAAAATAATTATTGTTTTCCGCTTAAAAAACAATCTTAGCGTGCACATGGATCCTAGCACCTTCCCCTAGTGCCCTGATCAGGTGCTCTACATCAACAATTGATACAATCCACACCAAGAAATTATTTATTTCATCAACCTCCTTGTTCAACCCTTCAGTGATCGCGGCCCTCCAAAAAGATTAAGACGTTGAGAGACATCCTTCAAGCAGGGAAGCAGTGCCGCTATCCACAACAGCTGCCTATCGCGGAGCGGACACCGGCTTGTTTTATTTTGACTTCAGTCACTATAGTCATGAGCGCAAATAAGGCATTATCCAATAACATTTCAAGGTCTCATACAACAAGATATCATCGTTTAATTGACTGAATGGCTATGCGATCGTTCATCATGAACTCTTTATGGCGACTATGATAACTATTACTCACTCCGTAATATATTTGTAGTTCGTGCTCCCACTTATTGGTCATTCTTACAAAGTGCATGTTTAATCTAGCAGTACTACGACAGCGGGATATTGAGCAGATATGTACAAAGCTCCTGACACAAAAGAACGAGAACAAAATCGTACATAAGAGGTCCGAGCCTTTAACAGTCGATAAGAAGAATGAGAAGTATCGGGCCCGATTGTCAGAGTAGTCAGAAAGGGAGAGGGTAAAAGGAGAGACGGGCCGGAAGCTGACCGGTGAAGAGAAAGCAACTTAGCTCGGTTGGATGACATCATCAAGAACCGGGCCGAGCGAGTCCCTCGATTCTTCTGCCGCATCCCCAAAATTCAAACACTACACAGCGGGCTCACTTTTTTGATTCCGCGACGTTGGATTTGTCGTGATGGTGGAGATCACATCGGATCCGGCCTTCACGACGTC
>LUKR01002079.1:0-10552 GCA_019395275.1 Puccinia brachypodii
CGAAACGGAGGGTTTTACCACCTGTCTGGGAGGGTGTAGCAGCCACAGGGAGGATTTGGTGCCAAAGTGTATCACACTCGGCTTGAGAGGAGCTGTCGATTGTGCCAGTTAGCTCAGGCGTGCAGTCTTACTTTTAGATGTGGGGAGAGACTAGAGGTTGAAAATCAAACTGACATGGTGATGATGTCCCCCTCGGGGTCGAGGTATTGCAATCCGATCGGTTGTTCCTCTGGGATCCCGAACTTCTCGACGATATCTGCCGAAAGATTCGACCAGATTGGAACAGGCTGGTTTACTTCGAATATGCGGATAACGGTGGCATACTTGATCTTGATAAGTAAGGGTGCCTGAGGAGACGACATTCTGGAGGTTTGACTAGATGGTAGGTGTTTACATTATGGCGCTGGAACCAGAGGTAGGTGGCAGAATTACTCCCGCCCGTCGAAATCCCGGCCGGTGTCCTCCCCCCGCGGGGTAGTCTGGAATGCCCCGCGGGATCGCTCCCCCAGGGCAAACGTACCGGAGCCCTCGTCCCCGCTGCGGCCGGGGGGCACCCTGGGAGAGATGTATAAGATGCACGAAGGCAAATGGAGTCTGGTCGAAACAGATCCGTCACGGTAAGCTTCGACACGTGCAAATCCCGGTCTCCAATCTCGGTTATAGATTGCATAGAAAGATGAATGAAAGATAACTAACCTGGTCGAAACAGATTTGTCACGGTAAGCTTCGGCACGTGCAAATCCCGGTCTCCAATCTCGGTGAGGAAAGGAGCCGGGACCGGGATCAGACCAGATTATAAACTATGTACAACGATGATCTAGGTTAGGTTTGTCACTCTCACTAACTAGGTTAACACTGTCTAAGTACATAGTTTATGCTCTAACACTGTAAGTAATCTTGCATCTTCTGTTGTCTTCCGTCACTACTCTAACACCCCCCCTCAAGATTACTCAGATTACCCTCCTACACCCAATTGTTGGATAGCACCATTCATTTTCGTCGGACCCAATCTTTTTGTCAATACGTCCGCCAATTGATTGTGTGTCGAAGTCCACTTTACAGCAATATCATGTTCACGTATGAGATCATTAACAAAATAGAACACCCGTCTGAGATACCTTGTCTTCTTCTTCAATGTGTTGTCTGTTGCAATGAGAACTGCTGCTTGATTGTCACAGCGAATTTTCAAGTTCGGATCAAGGGAAATTTCTTCAAAAATATTGATAAGGTGAGAAAGTTGTTGAGCTCCTTCTGAGAGTGCCAAGTATTCCGCTGCGCAAGTCGACATCGCCACCACCGTTTGCCTCTTTGACCCCCACGCGATGCTGTTTCCGTCGTGTGTCAACAAATAACCCGTTGTAGACCTCTCGTGTTCACCTCCCCAATTCGCATCCGTCCATAAATCCATTCCCCCTTGTCCTGCCTTATAAACCAACCCTTTTTTCGTTGTCCTACCAAGATATCCAATCAACCAGTCGAGTGCCATCCAATGAGTGTTCGAAGGCGCCGCACAGAACCTAGCAAGCATATTTACTGCGTAAGCTATATCCGGACGAGTGCCGCAGGAGAGATACATCAGGGATCCAATAACCGAGCGGTACGCGGTTTGGTCTACCGGATCACTTGAGTATGACTCGAGTTCATTTTCTGGCAGAGGGCAGAAGTGCGGGAAAGTCTTGCGCTGGTATGAGTCCACCATCTGCGAAGCCATGATCAATTGATTCAGTCGAAGATGCGGCCCGTCCCACACAAAATCTATTCCCACAAGGCGTTGAACTTCACTTGACCATCTTATCTCAAGTTTCTGCTCCATACCTTTCCGAAGATCGTCTAACAGCGTTTGATCAGAGGACAGGGCAAAGCCATCATCAACATGGAGCCAAATGATAATGAATTGTGCATTGCGCTGGAAAAGGTATAGAGATGGTTCAATTTCGCTAGCTTCAAATCCGAGTGATTGAACAGTCTGTTGGAAAAATTTCCACCAACATCTTGCTGCTTGTTTGGTGCCGTACAGCGCCTTTTTCAAAAGCATCACTTTTCCTTTGAGGGAGGGATTGATTTCCACTGGAGGTTGAATGTATACGGTTTCTTCAATAGGGCTATACAGATACGCTGAGCTGACATCGAATGTGGCCGTCGGAAAGTTGTGAGTGAGGCTGAGTGATATGAGGAACCGAAGGATGTTCAGGGAAGCCGTAGGCGCGTAAGTCTCGTTGTAGTCTAGACCCATCTGTTGGTTGAAACCTTTAGCTACATAACGTGCTCGATACTTGTCAATGGATCCATCTGGTTTCCTTTTTATTGAAAAAACCCATCGTGCCCCTAGGGCTTTACAACCTTTTGGGGCATTCACAGGTACCCAGACGTCGAGTTGCCCAAATTTCAACATTTCGTACTCAGCCGCCTCTCTCCAGAGCTTAGCATCCGGTCCAGACAGGGCCTGCTTGATATTCCGGGGAAGGTTGTGCTCTTCTGCAATCGGAAGCTGAGACAATTGTTTTTGTTCTTCATCTGCAATTTCAGCTGTACGTTCTTCACCCAGTCGAAGAACAATCTGTTTCAGAATGAAGTCAGCATCTACCTTGTCGCTTTTCGGCTTCGGTACCAGATCACTACTTGTTGTTGTTGTGGCAGGTTTAACCGGAAGGCGTTGGAAGTCCGGAAAAGTAACCGAAGCCGAATGGATGATCCTTTTCTCACTAGGAACCCAGAACCACCATCCTGCTCCGGATTCAGGGTAGCCAAGGAGTTGTCCCTCTTCGCCTCTTTCTTCCAATTTTGTGCGGCGTTCCTTCGGGACATGGATTATCCCCTTTGCACCAAAAGGAAAGAGCGTGCTCGCCTTTGGCTTAATCTTGAAGAGCAGTTCTAAAGGGGTCTTCTCTCCCGTCCTTGAGTTGGGGATCCGGTTGTGGAGGTGGGCTGCCGTCGAGTACGCATAAGACCACCAGATACTCGACAGCTCACTAGCATGAAGCATCGTCCGAGCCATATCCCCCAGCGTGCGGTTAACGCGCTCTGCCTCTCCATTTTGTTCAGGTGAGTATGGCGTGACCGGGGCCAGAATTGTACCGAGTTCTTTTAATTGGGGTGACAAGCTCTTGGTATATTCTAGTGCATTATCGCAGCGGAGGTAGGACGGGACTTTTCCGGTGACTGTTTTGAGATGTCGGATCCACGCTAGGATCTTGTTGGGCACTTCGCTACGGGTTGCCATGGGCGCACAGAAGGTGTATGTGCTCGCATGGTCCCGCAGGGTAACAAGGAACCTGCATCCATTGATGTCGAGGTTGAGAGGACCGATGACATCAGAGACGCAGAAGTCTAACGGTTTATCTCGCGGGATTAAGGTCTCCATGCCCAGCGTCTTCTTATCAAGGCTTTTCGACTTAGCACATTGCTCGCAGAAGAAGGGCTTCCATGCGATCTTCTTCTCCGGATAATTGACTTTGAGAAATGTTTTCACAACATCATCGGAGACATGGCCGAGCCTGATGTGCCAGATATAGGGATCAAAAGAGGGAACATGGGAGATTTTCATTGATTGCAGGGGAGGATCGACTTTTAGGGACCAACAGTAATTGTGAAAGACAGTATCGTAATTATTGTTACAGGGATCAACTAATGTAGCCGTGGTTCCTTCATAAATCAACTTCCAACCCTCCAATAATAGCCGACCGGTCGACAGGATGATTCCGTCGACACCAGGAACATGATAGACCTCATTGATCGTCAGAGGGCCCTTCGGAGTCGGGATCGTCACACTACCGATGTCAGAGACAGTGACATTGCAATCGGAGACGGCCAAATAGAAAGTACGCAGTTGAGTCAGCTTCCGTTCAAATTTGAAGAGACTGGAATTGCCGCTTAGATGGGCAGATGCTCCAGAGTCAAGCAAACAACCTTCAGTGACGGCCGGTATGTTGACTTGGCGAATCCTATCACCGGCAGGACATCTAGGTGGTCGGTATTGTGAGTCCTGGGCAGCATAGTTGTCTGGCGGTGAAGCTATTTTCTTCGTTGCCACGTCCTTCCAGAAAGTGGGGCAGTCAGAGTACCAGTGCCCGTCTTTCTCGCAGTAAGTACAAGCATGGCCATAGCGATTGAGGAGGGCTTCAGATTGACCCTTGCCCTTGTAGTGCGCCGCTTTGTCAATGGTCATCTTGGGTGGTTGTCTGTCGGATTGTTGAGGTGTTGTGTTCTGGCGACGGGGTGGAGCAATATAGCGTGGGTGAGACTGCATTGCTTGAATCCTATCAAGGTCCATCGGCATGGGTCCGCTGGTGGAAGCCTTTGATTTGAGTTTCCCAGTTGCCAATTGGATCACCGACGAAACATCTGCGAATGCTGGTGTATCCTTTGCATCGAGTTTTTGGTCAACAGAGAACTCAAATGTTTTAGTGTCAACACCAACGGGAGGCTTGAAAGCAGTCTGGAGAAGGAGCCCGCTGACTTCCGGCCATTGGATTTTGAGTTGGTCGAGCTCGGCCATGACAGTGGCCCACTTGGAGAGTGTGAAACCGTCCGATGGGTTGGGGTCGTTCGCCAAAGCCATTAGTTTCCCGACAAGTTCGAGTTTGTGTCGACGGTCAGATTTACTACAGTTATTCTTGAGGAGATTGTAGAGCTCCAGAGGGGCTTTGAGCTTTGATCCCTCGACGATCCCGATCAGTTGGTCTTCAATCGTGTTCCGGATGATGCTGGCGATTGACAAATTTTCGGTAGATGACAGGTCCTCGAAGTTGGCTGCAGTCTCAATGAAAGACTTATCTTTCATGAAGAAGTGCATCAGGGTCCTGTCCAAAGCATCATGCCATATCTGGAAGTTCACCCCGTCGTAGTCCAAGATCGGCTTACGGGGGTTGATTTCCTTGTGGGCGGTCAGAGGGGAGCGACAGAAATTCCGGAGTAAGATGCTCCTCAGCGATTGAGAGTCAGCTGGGGAAGTCACAGGAGGTTGTGGGTTGACGCGAATCGTATCAACAGTCGAATGGAGAGCCGCAATCTCAGCACGCATGTTGATAAACAGCTGCCTCGCTTGATCGGGGGAGATGTCATCATGTTGATTGTTAGGGGGGAACGACATTCTTTTATCGGTGTTGCTTTCTACAGGGGAAGATGGTATTGAGGATGAGAGTGATGAGTCTGAGTCGATGTCGTTATTGATTTGTCTTGATTTTCCTTTTAATATTTCTGATCGTTGGTTTATTTCTCTTTCTCTTTGATTTCTTTCTTTATCTTGGTTCAGTCCGAACCAGTCACTCATCAAGGTGTCGTCGTTGACCGTCTAGAGAGCTCGGGGAGATGCTACGCGCAAAACACAAAGCCGGCTTTTAACCTATAAGATGCACGAAGGCAAATGGAGTCTGGTCAAAACAGATCCGTCACGGTAAGCTTCGGCACGTGCAAATCCCGGTCTCCAATCTTGGTTATAGATTGCATAGAAAGATGAATGAAAGATAACTAACCTGGTCAAAACAGATCCGTCACGGTAAGCTTTGGCACGTGCAAATCCCGGTCTCCAATCTTGGTGAGGAAAGGAGCCGGGACCGGGATCAGACCAGATTATAAACTATGTACAACGATGATCTAGGTTAGGTTTGTCACTCTCACTAACTAGGTTAACACTGTCTAAGTACATAGTTTATGCTCTAACACTGTAAGTAATCTTGCATCTTCTGTTGTCTTCCGTCACTACTCTAACAAGATGCATGGCATCAAGATCTCTCCCGCAGGGAGATGACTGATGACAAAGCAGGACCTTTGGCCTGAGATAATCTGCAAGCCCTGGTGGCGGACAATGTCACCAAGAGGGCCGTGAAGGCTTATTTAACCTGGAGCAGCTGTGTTGGTCGGACTCTTTTCCTCATCCTTCCAACACACTCACGTATTGTCTCCGCTGCTCCAGGTTGGTCTTCTCTCTTTTCTTTTTCTCTTCTCTCTTCTCTCTCTTCTCTCTCTCTCTCAGTATGTTGCAACTGATCCTTCCAACACACTCACGTATTGTCTCCGCTGCTCCAGTTTGTCGCAGCATCATTTAACGCTTGGAGACGTGTACAACATGGTGCTCTAGTTTTCTGGCAGGATGTTGGTGCATAGGGAGAACTGTGCTGTGATAGCGAGCGGAGGGTACGGTTTCATGCCGGCATTGCTAATGACATGGCCATGCGGATGGCTTGCTTTTGCCCTTTGAATTGCTCCAAACAAGTCGGGACGGCTTGGCTACCCAGGACATCTCAGCTCAACGATGATGCCTCTTGCCGGCCTGAGGTACTGATAAATCAACACAACTTCATCACTAATGCAGATCAAGCCAAGGAGAATGATTCTTCTGCAAAAAAAAGTGGGGGGAAAAATCAAAAGAAGGGAAGAAACGTGCAAATTTGGGAGCAAAACTCCACAGGCAAACTGCTAAAGCAGTTTATTTTGCAGTAAAAAAAGGAAGTCTGTTTATAAGGATTTGAAATCCAATGTTTGGCACTTCTGAGGAGCCACGATTCTTTTCATAATTGTAGATTGATTTTGATACTACTTGTTTCATCTAGGAATTCAAGCTTAAAAACAGGGTACAAAAGCAGTAAATACAAAAACTGAGTAAAAGCATGGAAAAACAGCGTAGGTCAATTCACTCACTATTTTTTATGTCATTCTTGTTTTTTCATTGTCTTTCACGTTTTTTACCCCTTCGGTGCTGCTAGAATCAGCCCTGCCACTGAGATCAGCGCTTTTGTGCTGCACTACCTCTAAAATCAATGCTTTTGCATTGCACCACCTCTGAATTTCACGTGTATGTGGGATAGTAGTTTTTTAAAATCACCACTTTTTTGCTGCGCTAACCCTGATTTTTGTGGATTGCGGCTAGTACTACTTGGCCACTAATTTTAGCACGCTAGAATCTTACCTTTTTCTGATTCTTTATGAATAGCAGAAGTGGTAGTGGTACCCTGCAGTGTAGCTAGAAAAATGCCAGGCAATTTGCCGCGCAGCTGTTATAAATTTTCAATTATCTTTTTGCCAAGCCTGGTAGGGGGGGGGGGATTTAAAGATTTCTTATGAATGAAAATCTTAGAAATTTTTGTCACACTACACCAGAAAAAATCAATTGTCACTATACATCAGGTGACATCAAGCAACACTGGCTGTCGCTTTCATCTTGCTCTGGTGCAACCACCACTAGGCTACAATGACCCTTTTTTTCCTACAGGGGGCTGTGCATGTGGCCAACTGTGCAACTGGTGGGTAGCTTGTTGGATTTAGGCTGATGACAGTTTATTTTTTCTGGTGCTACAGGAATACCACTGGAAGATTTCTTCAAAGGGGTCAGGGGGAACCACCTGGATTTATTATATGGGAGTTGATAGTGCCTCCAGAGCGATTAAACGTGCCTCTGGCACAGCTCAGAGTGGCTTCAGAACAGTTAATAGTGCCTCCCACACCTTCTAGCACTGTTGATAGTGCTCCAGAGGCACTATCAACTGTGCCGGAGGCACTATTAACCGTTCCAGAGGCACCATTAGCCTCTCCGGAGGCACTGTTAACTGTGTCGGAGGCACTATTAAAATTGCCAGAGTGATTTATTAACTGTGCCGGAGGCACAATTAAACATGCCAAAGGGTTGACGGGTTACTGCCTAGCAGCTCACCATTTGTAGACAGAGTAATTTACTTGATGCTGTGAAATTTTGGTGCAATTTGGAGCACTGTGGATAAGGTTTTTGTGGTTTTCCTTTGTAGGAAATCCAACAAGTTAGACCCACAGTGCACACTCACTTCCTGGAGTGTGCTAATGCCAGGCAGTTCACCATGTGCTTTTCAGAGAGTTTTCTGACCGCTATATAATTTTGGTGGCCTTTGGGCGTGCCAGTGAGGAGTTGTGATTTTTTTCTTATTCTTGTAATTTTTTTAAAAATTACATTTTTGACTCCCATTCTATGCGGAAGGATTACATTCCGACTCCCAAAAAATACGTTTTGGGAGTTGGAATGTAATTCCTGGGAGTCAATTAGTTAATACCCTGTTTTTTTATGTTACCAAAATGGCCAATGTGGGTAACTAAAAAGATGTTACATTATCTAATTGAACTGCTGTAACCTAAAGTAACATATCTGCCCACCACTGCCTTTATAAGTGGCTGGCAATATCCTGACTTCCAAGTTCAGCTATAACAATATACTCTTTTCCACCTGTTCCTAATGTTGAGTTGTCCGTTAGTCTGCTACCATGATGTATCACCACAGTACGGGAGAGCTGTTGGATTGACCCATAAGCACTACCAACCAACCACCCAGCTGGGAAGGTTGTACTGAAACCAATATGCATGGTCACCAATTTGGCATTCATATATTTCAGGTGTACAGCATTTGCCTTCAATAATTTTTCAGAGGGCTGCCTTTCCATCCTTTTCCAAATCACCTGCTAGAGCAGCTGAATTTTGCAAGGAGGAAGTATACATACAAACGCGAGCACTGAGATCAATGATTTGTGTTGTTGTGGGAAAAGTTCCTCCTCCGTAAGACAAGCTACACCCGCCAGTTATGTTGTTGGCTTGCCAGGAATGGCCCTAGGAGCCACATAAGGTTCTTTTCAAAGGTGGACAATAAAGGATGTTGGTATGTTTAATTGCAAGCAGTCAAGTTGTCCTCCACAAGCGCCTGGTGCACTGTTACAGTTTTTCTTTCAGTAATGGCAAATCCCTAGTGAATCAAGGTAGGAGCACCGGTGCAAAAAATCAAATGTATGTATAATATATGCATATACATTGTATATTTGTATTTCTCTTTGAATACAAAATGAGTTGGTGTATCTGTATTGTATTGCCCCCCCCCCCCCCCCAAAAAAAAAAAAAAAGAAAAGGGGTTAACTATTCCAATCAAGCATTCCTCGAAATATGATAAAACAAGCTGTATATATAAACGTATATGAGTACTGAAAGAGCAAGGGAAATCATCACACAAGTACTGAGTAGTTTTCTTGTCTTTCTTTTGAGAATTCAGACGGCCTGACGGGTACTACGAATTAATGGCTAGAGTTCATTCTTTTTTTTTGTTGGCGTTGATCAAGACAATTAAAGGGAGTGTGTAACCAATCTGTAAGGTCTTCAGTTGGACATGATATATAGAAAAAGGGGTAGCCAGGGATATGAACATATATATGTATATATATATAATGGGTAGGAGTCCTATCTACGCGCGTCTTGCTTAGAGGGTTACGAATCCGATAGCCGAAGCAACGACGGAAAGAGCAGCAAAGGAGATCGTGGCCATATTGGAGGCATCCGATCGAGCGTTGGCGTTGGCTCCCCCCCCCCCCCCCCCAATACAATACAAAACATTCCAAAAAATGTATTGACCAAGCCAATGCAAAAAATATGACACGTGGGGGGGGGGCAATAAAATATTTCAAAAATACAGCGTATTTTATTGGGTGAGCAATACAATACAAATAAACTGTATATGCAATACAATAAGATGAAATACAGGGGAATACAAATACATGTATTGGATTTGTTGCACCGTTGGTAGGAGTTAATGTGCAAGAAGTAATCTTCCTTGCTCTTTCATTCTGCCAACTGATCCAGGGGAAGGGGTTGGGTCTAGTTTGGATCTGGTCCAGGAGATCATATCTCCATAATTGGGGGATTGCTACCCCAAAAAGTCAATCTCAAAACTGTTTCCAGGATTTTCCAATGAATAATTTGGCCTTGTTAGCATATACCAACAGAAGTGTGGTTTCCTCAATCAGATTAGCAGTGAATCTGATCTTTTCATCATCATGCAAAAGTGTCTTCTTTGCAAAGTAAATTTGTAACACACTAATCCATTGCAGGAAATGCTTGAACTCTTGGAACGGTCCCTATAAGTGAGGTCCATCTGTTATACGGAATTGCTGCAAATCAATGCAACGGTGAAACCACTGCGCTGCAAACAGCGCAGCAAAGCAGTCAGCGCAGCGGTTTTTGGGAGTGCATTGCTGCGCTGAAAATCAGCGGGACAAGCATCTAACCACTGACTATTTTCAGCGGAAAACCTGTACATTTCACTGCCGCTAAATCAGCGGTTAATCAGCGGTCATCTACTGTGCTGACACTGGCTGCAGCGGAAAACCGCTGAAAATCAGCGCAGCACAGCGGAATGACCGCCGCTGACCGCTTTTTCAGCGTCAGCGCGCTGATTTTGCGGCACCCCACCATGATCATAAGGATCAGGTGAGGTCCAATGGGGGGCAGGTTGATTAGGTGAATGAAACTGTGAATTTAACGCGCTGGCAGCGCCTCTGTCACTGCACCCAGTGGGGCTCAGCAAAATCAGCTCGCTGAAGGGTAAAAAGTGGCCAACGCCCGTCAGTGGCTTTCAGCGGTCATTCTGCTGCGCTTCACTGATTTTCAGCGATAGCGCCCTTCAGAGGCGCTGCGCTAACACTGATCAACAGCACGCGTCCGCGGCAAACCACTGAATTCAATTTTAGCGCAGTGCTCTAACCGCTGCGCTAACGCTGTTTGAGATGGAGGATCAGTGGTATGTTAGATTGTGGTTCTGCTCTCAAAGGGCTTC
>LUKR01002083.1:0-10538 GCA_019395275.1 Puccinia brachypodii
TATGCGCCAGCGGATAGTGGGTATCTGCAACGGATACCCCGCGACCATCTCTAATTTAGATTCACAGTTAGGGTAAGGCTCTCTTGTGAAGTAAGCATTGCTTGGGAAGTAAAAATTGCTTGCAAAGTAAGGATTGTTTGTTCTATGTGTCCACAAACACAGTGAATATTATTCAATTTCCCATAGGGGGATTTGATTTGGAATTAATTAATCCCCTAACTGATTCCCACCATGGTGGATTTAGTTTGGAATCAATTACCACACAATGAATCTGATTCCCAACCATTACCTATGGTGGGATTTGATTATACTCTCTATATAAATTATTTGGTCATTATAAATGATTAAATAAGCAACCTATCAATTTTTTGGTCAAATTGTGATAAACTGAGCTTACTGAGCTGAAATGAGTCTGCTGAGCTAGATTTAGTAAGCTGATCAGGAAAAATGAACCCACCAAGCTGGGAACAACATACTCAGCTGAAATGAAAATGTTAAGATGGATCAAGCATGCTGATGAAAAATGAGCCTGCTGAGCTAGAATGATGATGCAGAAATTGAATGTGGGGGCTGGGTCAACAAATTTCCATCTCAGCATACTCATTCTTGCTCAGCATACTCAATCCAGTGTACACATTATAGCTAAGAGGACTCATTCTAGCTCAGACTACTCTGTCTAGCTCAGCCTGCTTATTCAAGCACAGCATACTCATTCTAGCTCAGTGGTTCAATTTATGCTTGGCTTGCTCATTTGTGTTCAGCATGCTGAATTGAGCTCATAAATCTCTGTCCAGCACAGTTGCTACAGGAGGATTATAATTTTAGCTCAGCATTATTATTGCTGCTCAGAATGCTCATTTTAGCTCAGAGTACTCAGTTCAGCTCAGTATACAAATTTTACCTTAGCATATTCATGTTAGCTCAGCCACAAAATTTCTGCTCAGCATGCTCATCTTTGCTCAGCATACTCATTTTTTCCCAGCATGCATATTTTTGTTCAATGATCATGTTTGCTCAGCATGCTCATTTTTTTCTCATAATGCTCATTGTAGCTCAGCGGGGGTATTGCTTCCCGCTTGCTTGCTCCAGGTCAACATTCTCCTTTCAGCTCAGTATGCTGATCCAAGCTGCCTCATTTTTGCTCAGCCTACTCTGAGCAGACTCATTACAGCTCAGAAAGCCCATTTTAGCACCATTTGACCACAACATTGATATTTGCCACATCTCATCGGCCTCCATAATCAATTCCCGATGTGGGGAATGGTTGGAAATCATTTCTTGCAAAAAGGAAATGATTCCCAACCAAATCCCTCATGTTGGGAATCAGTTCCAGGATCAATAATTTCCCATTCAAATCCCACGATGAGAAATTAAATAATATTCACTTTGCGAAGTGCTGTTCTACTTTATAATCATCTCTTGATGGTGGAAAGGAAACCGAATCCACAAGTAAATAAAAAGGTTGTAACAAATTAGAAGCAACAGGAATGTACATTTTCATAAGATGGACGATGGCTGTGGATGACACAGAGCATACTGAGATAAAATGATCTCTTCTGATATTCCAGGTCTCAAGTGTGGTTGAGGTGACGATAGACCATCGAGATGCGCGACTTAGCTTGAGCGCTATGAGCGGCGAGTGAAGAACTGCTAGGGTGAGATTGATGATGAAAGAGTCTCTCGAAGTTCCAAGCGGTGCGAAAAGTTGGTTGATGGCATGACGAGCTACTGATCGCGGGTTGGTGGGTTTGCGGACCTGCTGAACCAGCTTGCTGGTCAGCCATCGCGTAGTAATCTTCTGCCGTCGGCCCTGAACCTTTCATCAACGATGTGCCGTTCGTTCGACCAAACAGTATCCCCAAGTCAGTGAATCGCTCCTGATTGGCCCGAAAGGGTGTTGCTCGATTCTTGGTCTTGTGGCACACAGGCGGCGGGGGAGAGCTGACTTACTACTTGCCCCTTTGACTCCTCCACCCCAGCTGTTGGACATCGTAGCAATTGCGACTTTGGTGTTGAAGGAGAATACCGCCTGGATGAAACTTTCTTGATCTTGGCGAAAGCGGAGTCACTCTTTTGGCAAATTTTTGCGTGTTTGGCGATACTATCTTCTGCTGCCGTTAACCGAAAGAATGCTGGTTAAGCTCCGTGAATGCCTGTTGGATAACTGCTTGTTCCTGGCGATCGACTGAATAAACACAAAGCTGAGCGGATGGATAAACTCACCGTTCCCTTTTTTTCGTGAAAAAGGGTTGCATTCACCCCACCACTCCAATGAAGTCACTCGGTTTTCCCTTCTGATATGGGAATAGCTGCTCGCTTCGATGAAGGCCTGCTAAGCTTAGTGGAAGACCTCGCTTCGGCTAATCGATGAGACAGCAGTTTGTTTGATGAATCGCACTTCGCCAATCAGCACGGACAGCGGACAGCGGACAGCTGCCCCAATCGGCTGTTGACCACACTCGATCGAGCATCTGCTGAAACACTACGCCCCAGTCCCGATCACGGGTGTGTTACAGCTGCTTTTCTGCGTCGGTAAGATAGGCCAAAGGAGGGTCTAGTGATCATGGTATGCTCCCTGCATCTTGCCGGCAGGGCGGTCAACAGCCCTACGTCGTCCACGGACATGAGATGAACAAATGGCTGGTCGATCTCAAAAATAGGACGGTCGGATGGCAGATATCCGGGTGGTGACCAAGCATCCTTGCAACATCGACTTCATCAACTGTCCAATGTAATGGGGTTATGGAACTGGATCCTTTGGTTTAAAGCTTCGTTATACACTCAATGTTTCTGATCTTTAGTACCGACTCGACACCCGGAGCGCAAGCGCACCAGTTAATTGTGAAGTTGGCTTTTTGGGGCCTTGAACCAACTCATCAAGGATTTGCAGGCTTGCGAAGAGTCGGACAGTTGGCGACCCATCACTTGGGATGTGCGTACAAAGAACGAGATAAGAATCACTTGGGTGGGGATTTGGCTAGGATAAACAATTATGATTGATGAAGATATACATGTGGTTGTGAAATCGATCCTAATAAGGCTTTCAAAAGAGTTTTTGTGTTCCTAGATGTTTTTTTTTGTGGAGAGATATCCCCGGTTGTTTTACAGTTGATATTCATATTCCTCAGTGTTTTGCGTTAGCCATAGGGTCACCGTACTGGGAATTGAAAGGGGTGGTGGTAGTCAGGAACAAACGCAGGGGATGCCTACCGGCCAGTCGATGACAAGGGCAGTGGATCCCGACCAGCCGGCCAGGGACTTACCAGATCATTACCGCCAAGTTTTGGAGGACGTTTGCGACTCCCCAGTAGGTCACGTCATAGGTGCCCCAATCGGGGATTGCGTATTTCAGAATAAGGACGGTCTAGAAATATACGACCGGGGAGCAGATCAGCGGCCAAAGAACCAAATACGACGGGTGAAGAGGAGACGGAAACACCGGGCAGGGCGCCTTACGATGCTTCCTGCCAATCCACCTGCCATCAGTGCAAACCCCATGAACAGTAGCAACCGGGCTTTCCAAGCCACACCCTCATGAGCCGAAAACGATATGCCCGCCGATCCGTCTGAGATCAGTCTCTTCTTATCGATCAGGTTAACAATGATCATCCCGATAGTCGAGCATAACCCAGGAATCCTACACACAACAGCAATTGAGAGAGAGAGAAAGCATTTTCATTGAGTTTCATGTACTGAATACCGGACAGGTGCCGTATCAACAAATTTCTCACCAATCTGTGAACGTCACATGAACCGGCACTGGATCGAATGGCGATTCAGGCGATGGCTTCACTGTTGCCGATAGGGTACAGGCGTCAAAAAATACCCACCCTTCGTACGGTCCATTTATGACACATGGTCAAGAAATGCGAGCGGAAGACAAGTTTGGGTCAATTCACCGGGACTTCGAACTCGAGAATATGGGTAACAATCATCACATCTTGTCAATGTCCAAACTCACATCCTGTAGCAAAGATCGCACCGCCAAAATAAACAGCAGTCTTCCGTCCTCTAGATCCAAAGTCAAACTTTGGGAAGCTGATCAAACACAATCGAGTGGGATCGTACTTGCGTTGAGGTAAACTGATCGGGCCTGTAGGCATGCTTGATTTCCCTGGCACGGAAACTGGACCAAGCTTTCGTTTGGTGATGTGTTGGATATGCACACCTCGGCTGGTATCTATGAACCGGACGAGATGATATTTTCTTGATCGAGATGAGCTTCTATGTGTCGGTGGGTAAGAGCTTGATTTGCCGTTTTCTTGTTGAGGGAATATCGATCGGAGTACATAAATGTTCGAGGGTAGTCCTGGCATAGCCGAGGTAAGCTAGGAGCTGATCTGTGATATCTGTATTGATTGGCCTGTGACAGCTCCGGGTGCTCCCCTCAGGAAGCGGGTTGCGAGCGGTAAGGCTGGAACCCGGGGGTTCGGTCGGGTGGTCAAGCCCATCCCGAGACCCGTATCCGAAATCACCCGGGTTATCACCCGTAACCCGGGTGGATCCAAGCTTTTTTTTACTTCAGAGCAAGAGGGACTCTTAAAAATAGACTTATTTGTCACCACCCTTTCTCTACTCGTCCAAAACTGTTATCCTAAAATCTACCAACCCACAAAACACATAATCTTAACCTTCCCAGACTTTCCGCCTATCCCCTTCCACTCACCCAGTACCTCCAGTATCCTCGGGCACTAGCCCCGCCCTCTCATCAACCCCTTCCCAATCTCATCCACCTGAGCATAACCTACCATGCCACCTCCTTTGCTTCCGCAAGGGCCTGGCCATGGTCCCACCAATGACATGTCCGCGCTGGACATGTACATTGCTGAGGGATCCTTACCACAACAGGCGGACCCAATGCTGACAAGACTAGCCACGCTAGTCGAGTCGCTGGTCACCCGTTTGGATAATTTGGAGAAGGCAGTCGCGGCGAAGCCAGCCCCGCCTGCCCAGACCCAAAGGCAAGACTCCTTCAATACCCTGCTAGTCAGGTTTGAGGAGATTGCCAGCAATCTGACCCGGTTAGAGAAAAAGGTCGAAGACCTATCCTCTACTGCTAGGCTTTCCACAGCTGCTCCCGCAGCTTTACCGAACAGACCTGCACCTCTCTACTCAGAGAAGGCTGCAGGCCCAAAAAAGGTGAGTGGGGCGTCTAACGCCCCAACTGCTTTACCTATGGTCCCATCAACCACCCACATCAATAGGTTCAAACTGGGACAGGTGGTCATACGCAAGCGCTTTGACCAGCCTAAACTGTTTGAAGGACTGACCGCTGTCCAAATCACAAAAAAGATCAACGAAGCCTTAGGCTTTGCAAAGGCATGCATTGAAGGGGAACCCATCACCGTCAAGGCGGTGGCGCAATTTCCGAACGGCGATGTGAAGGTTTTCATCAAAGATCGGAAGGCTGCCAAATGGCTGCTGGACAATAAGCATTTATGGACAGCCCAAGCCAACCCCAAATTTATCACTTCTCAGGTAACACACCCGGTTCTTCTACATTCTTGCCCCTCCAGCTTTGAGGTGGACAATCCTCAACATGTAGCACTTCTGTGTCAACAAAATGACATTGAAACAAAAGAAATTCAGAAGATTAGGTGGCTGCTCAACCCCAACCTTGCGGGAAAGGAATCCGGCACCTTACTAATCTTCTTCTTTGACAGACGAATTGCCTTCGACATTGAGAGAGCAGGGCTCTGCTACAACAGCCTCCACCTTTGAGGCCAACATTACATTCAAGGGCCAAAGCAGTGTTACAACTGTTTGGCTATCGGCCATTTAGCTCACTCTTGCAAAGACAAAGCACTTTGCTCAAGGTGCGGAGGTGACCATAACTCAGCGTCTTGCAAGGACATGGAAGACTCCAGCAGAAGCTGCCAACGCTGCCTAGCGGTGGATCGCAAGGCTAAAATACCCATTGACCTCCCTAACCCTAAATATGACCATTCCCCCTTCAACAGCGCTTGCCAGGTACGTGCCAAGGAGCTCAAAACCCTAGAGAAGAGCAAAAACCCCAAATCCCTCCCATGAATAGCACAACCATTGTTAATCACTCCACAGAATCTCCTTCTCCGACTTCACACTCTGAATCCGTTTCTCCTGTCCTCTATCCACTAGAACCCAACATTCCTCCCTTAGTGTCCCACAACACCACCTGCACAAGCCGACCCCACTTCACATCCTTCTCCTTTCTACAACTCAACTGTCATAACCGCAGAGATACCACTCTCAGCGTTCTGTGCTCTGAAGAAACCCACATGGCCTTGCTGCTGCAAGAACCATGGAGTAACCCTGTTGACCATCTTCCTCCAAATCACCCGGGCTGGCACCGGATCTCCCCCATTGACTCCCCAGCAAGGGCTGATGGCAGACCACGTTGCTGCATCTATGTCAATAAAGTCACCCCCACCCACCATTTCTACCGGCTTCCAGAAAACTCCCAAAATCTGACTGCTATCTCTCTCACGCTACCAAAATCTCCCGCTCTTCCCTTCCACTTTCTCTCGATCTACAACCCTCCCGCTTGCTTTCCCACCATTCCTGTGCTAACCCATTGGCTAGAATCCCACTCCTCAAGAAGTATTCCCACTATCCTTATGCTAGACTCAAATCTTCACCACCCGCTCTGGAACCCACCAGGATATCAACACACTCACACAGTTGCAAAAGACTTAATAAAGTTATGTGGTCGGAAAGGTTTCCACCTGGCCTCTCCCAAGGGTGTTCCCACCTTTCTTGGAGCTCAAGGCTCTCAAACCACCATAGACCTTTGTTGGGTCAACCACAAGTGTAAGCCCTTGGTATCGGCTTGCACAGTGGCTCTGAATAACCACGCCTCCAACCACCAGCCAATCACCCTGCAACTATATACCCAAGGGAGACCACAACTCCCAGATCAGAAAAAAGGTATTGCAGTGGACAAGATGGATCTATCTTTATTTTCTAAGGATCTTTCAACGACTATCTCTCAGCTCCCCCCTACCAACCCAGCAATGTCGCCGCTTGACATTGAACATGCAGTTGCAGGCCTAACCAAAGGCATCCAGGATTGCCACCTGAAACAGGGGAAAACCTCATGGAGAGGTAAATCCAAATCTCAATCATGGTGGGACCCAGGGATCCTGAACCCCCTTGTCTCCAATAGGAACAGAGCTCGCCGCTGGATGCTCTTGGACAACTCACAAGAAGCCCGTGAATGCTACTATGCCTGGCAGAAAACCTTCAAAGATAAAGTTGAAGAACTAAAGCTCCTACATTGGCGTAGATTTCTTGAGAGGACGGGTGATGCATCCGCCTTTCAGGCATATAAATTCACCAAAGCTAAGATGGCAAACACCATTGAGCCCCTGTACAGGGAGGATAAATCCTTATCCACTGATGCGGTAGAACAAGTGAAGATCCTATTCAAAGGCACATCAGTAATCCCCACTGAATGTGACCTGTTGGACATAGAGGGAGTAGCCACAATCACTGCGACGGACTTCCCTCCTGTTACAAAGAGAGAAGTCGAAAGAGCAATAGATTCGCTACCCCCCAAGAAGGCTGTTGGGCCTGACTCTATTCCAAATGAACTGCTCAAAGCTGGCAAACAGCAGCTGAGCTCTTTCCTCGCCCCTTTATTCTCCTCTTGTCTGTGTACTCACCACTTCCCTAGCAGCTGGCGCACGGCGACCACAGCCATCATTCGCAAAGCTGACAAACCCGACTATCGTGACCCAAATGCTTACCGACCCATAGCCTTACTTTGCACCCTAGGAAAGCTGTTTGAAAAAGTCATCAATGAACGACTGACACACTGGATCAACAATAACAACGTCCTTCCCCCCAGCCACATGGGTGGCAGGAGGGGCAGGAACATCACAGATGCACTGGTCCTGCTAACTTCCTGGATCAAAAATCATTGGCGCAATAAAAATGTTGTGACAGGGATATTCTTGGATGTCAAATCCGCCTACCCAACAGTCTATAAAGATAGGCTCCGCAATCGGCTGACGGAACTCTCTTGCCCCCCCTACCTAACATCAATAATCTATTCCTTTCTCTCAAACAGGTCGACCTCCATGAGACTGGGGGACTACACCTCCCCTCCCTTTGACATTCCAGAGGGTCTCCCACAAGGATCACCCTTATCCGTTACACTCTACATCCTATACAACAGCAGCCTATTGATTCAAAATTCAGCCTCCCTTTCCAATGACAGAATCTCTATTGCCTATGTAGATGGAGTAGTGCACCTGGTTGCCGCACCCTCAGCAGGAAGGGCTTTAGTCATGCTGCGCGAGGAAGCGACCAGATCGCTGGCATGGGGACTCAAATATGGTGCGATCTTCGACAGGAAAAAAGCTGTGGTGATGGGTTTCTCCCCAAAACCGATTCAGCTACCGCCCTTCGACTTCGATGGTCACGCACTTGAGTTTCAATCCTCAGCAAGATGGCTAGGGATAATTATTGACAGCAGACTCACCTTCACTGATCACATCCAAAAAGTTAAGAAAACAGGCGATCTATCTCTGTTACAACTAGGGCGAATCATCAAATCAACTTATGGTCTCAATCTACAACTAGCTCGAAGGATTGTCAGTGCGGTGTTGTACCCACGAGTCCTGTTCGGAAGTCTGGTGTGGTTCACGACGCGAAACAGGAAAACAGTTACACAGATCTTGGATGCCTTGTTTCATCAAGCAAGCAGGCTGGTGACGGGCCTGTTCAAACAAACCCCTCTTCCCTTTGTTAAATTGAGCAGTGGCCTCCAGTCACTTGTTGATACTCACACCAAGCTCTCCCTCTCCTACATCCTCAAAGCACTGACCAGGCCTTCCCCACACCCAGTTATACCTTTCCTTCGGAAGGAACTGACTGAAACTAAGCCCACTTTCCCCAGCCCTTTGCACACCTTCACAGGTTTAGACAAATTGCGGGTACGCCTCACTCAGGAAATCGAGACCATACATGCCTCCTCATTTCCCCCATGGATCGAGCCAATCTCCGAGGTCAAGAATCTGGGCACCCCCAAAGAGAAGGCGGTGGAGTTAGTTCACAGTCAAATTGAAAAGGAAGCGGGTGCAGGCACCCTTTTACTATTCACCGACGGATCCTGTATTAAAGGCACGGGGGCCGGCGCAGCCGCTGCCGCGTATAATTGTGCATTCTCTGACTCAGTGAAAATTCCTGCTCACCATCAGTTCTCTAATTTTGAAGCAGAACTAATCGGGATTCGTCTAGCAGTTAGATTAATCAAAAAGATCATATGGTCCGCATGGCCCGGGAGGTTCAAGGCTGTTGCAATCTTCTGTGACAATCAGGGAGCCCTTATCCGGACAGCTGACCCAACTCAGGCCTCTTCGGGCCAACATTTATACACTGATATCTTTTCCTCCCTACGCTCTTTAGGAATACCGATTACGCTCTTATGGTGCCCCGGCCACAAATGCATAGAGGCCAACGAGCTGGCTGATTCACTGGCTAAAACCGAGGCTCAACATCCTGAGGAGGATGCAAAACACCCAACGTTGACTCATCCAATTCTGGCTAGCCTCTCCAAAATGAAGCAGGACTGCAGTTTCATGTGGAAGCGAGGGCCCGTACTCTTGAAAGAGGAATGGAAGAGGTTCAGGTTTAAACCGGACCCGAGACCCATCATCTCCGCTTTAGACGGACTGGAGAAAAGCCTCACAGCCATCATCCTTCAGCTCAGGGCGGACCATGCGTCGCTCAATCACTTTTTGTTCAAAATCAAACAGGTCCTGGATCCAAGATGTACTAACTGCCTAGAGAGGGAATCGGCACCCCACTTCCTTATGTTCTGCAAAAAATATAGGTCAATTAGGCAGACACTCAAAATGAGGCTCAAGCAGAAGAAATGTGGTATCAATTTTGACTCCTTCCAAGCCATTATGGACAACCCAAAGGCCCTTCCCGAGGTGGCCACATTCATCCTGGCATCCAAGCGATTCTCGCACATCACGACTTACGGCAACAATCAAGACAACAAGACGGCCTGACAAGACCATGAACGGCAATCACTTCTTTTCTTTTCCTCTCCCTAGTTCCTTCACTTCTACACATTTCTTAGCGTCTCCCATGTACACACATGCTGATGAGCAAGAGGCTCCTCTTCCAAATCCCTGAAGACCGTATCACTTCCGGTATTACAGGGGGGTAATACTGGTGTGAGTCAAACTTTCAGGCGCAGGTGTGGGCTACTTTGCTGCCAAAATACAATCTCTTGGTGGGATGGGACTAGGAGGGGGTGCCTCGACCTCTGAAGCTAGTTTATTTCATTCCTCCTTTCCTCCTAGTATGATCTCCTAAATTTCTTTGTATCCGAATTTCCTTTCTTTTTTTTCCCTTTCCCTTTCCTTTTCATCTCCTTTCAGTTTCAGTCTCTATTGATTTGTTTATTTCCTTTTTCTGTCTCTTTCATTTCCTTCTTTTCCTCTTCATCTCTCTCACAAAGCGGTTGTTACAATTTGAAGGCGAGCCAAGCACATTACATTGCGGCGCAGGGTTAGTACATATAGAATACAGTTGTATATAGC
>LUKR01002085.1:0-10536 GCA_019395275.1 Puccinia brachypodii
TTTTTTTTTTTTTTTTTTTTTTTTTTTGGAAGTAGGAAACGAACTAGGCTGATAATAGATGTACATCGAATTCTAATACATGATTATTATTGTAAGTTTGTGAACTTTCATAGAGGTTGAAGACGTCGACGACGATGAGTAATCAAGATCCAGAGAGAGACGAAGAGAGTTTCGATTTGATTTTTGATCGACATAGTGATCCCTTGACCGATGAAGACCTTAAGGAGTTTAGCCTGTAAGCCAGTATAGAGAGCTGCTACTCCGAAGTGACGATATCGAGTGAGCAGAGTGTTTTGTCTTTGGAGTGAGTGATGAGCGGATGGTTGGGTGGTTTGGACTAAGGTCTTGGATAGCATTAATGGATAGGTGATCATAGTCGATAGACTCGAAGCGATGGCCGAGTTCAAGAAAGTGATCACGAAGCCCTCCGAACTTGGTGCTTCCTTACTCGTTGTCAAATGTTTCATCAGCTTGGTCAAGTAAAGCGTCAACGATGGATTTAAGGTCAAGATGCAATTCTTTCCAAAGCCGGACCAGAAACCTTTGTAACCCCGATCGTCATAGATGGATTGAATCGTGTTCACAAGGTAAGAAAAGTATGTGGTTTTTCCGGTTCCGTTGCGATCCTCATCTTCATCCTCCTCACTAGAGCTCGAGTCGTCTAATAATAACTTTGAAGATGGATTGTAGACCTTGTTTTGGGATCTTAGACGAGATAATTTGGACGGAGAACAAGTTTGTAACCTGATGGTGATATTATTCAAGGGGCATGTAAAGAATTTCGAGACCATTCCAGTGAGCGAGCCCATGAGGATCTCCTCGAGAGTCGATTCGAGCCAGCCGATCTCCCTCTGTGCGTGCTTCTTATATCTGATGTTGAACTTGTTCAAATTTGTATAAATATAGAAATAGATGAAACTGTTGATCAATGCGGCGATCGAATCTACTAGGATACCGTCGTAGAACTTGAGGATTAGGTTGGGCGAGCGGTCTTCTGATTGGATGATTGTCTGGAAGGATCTTATCAACGTCTCGTAATCCTTGGATCGCTTGATCGACGAGCAATTCGACGTGGTCGAGAACTCTGAGGCCAGTGAGGACTGTCGATTGAACGCAGGTCTTTTGTTCCTTGCAACCCTTCTCAGCCGCCTCGTCTGCATTCTAGTCGTCACCTGAAGGAGGAACCGCAAGAATCAATGTGATGTATAACCCCAATGAAATGTGTGGATGTGTTTGTTTCAACCCACCAGATCGAGTGGATAGACGATTGCGTTAGAAATCACCGAGCCGATGGCTGCACTGGTTGCTTGGGTGATAGCTGGCAGGTGGGCCAGATTGACTGGGGGAGGTCGGTCTTGGTTTTCTGGGACCGCCATCCTGATGAGTTTCCGATTTTTCTTTTTTCTTTTTTGGTTTTTGGGGGAAGCCAACGCCAAGGGCACCGGGGGACACCCTGCTCCCCGGGGTAGCAACCCTAGAGGAAATCTCTTGTGTTTGCTCGTCTTGTTCATCTTTTTGTTCTTTCTAATGAGAGAGAGAGAGAAGTGTCCATAACAATAAATAGGAAATAAATAATTAAATAAGGAACAGGTATATATATATAAATATATAGTAAACACATGAGTGAGACAAGAGATATATTGGTACATATAAATATTTGTGTAGGTACGTAATGACAGAAAGAGACAAAGAGAGAGATTAAGGAGCTAAGAATGGAGGACTTCCCGTGGCAAGTTAGAAGTCGGTCTAAATTCTAAAAGCTAAAGTCTAAATTCTGCTTTCTAAATTCGGATCTCACCACCAAGATTTAGGAATTAAAAATAGGGTTTAGGTTTTAGCCGGGTTTCTAAACCAAAGGGAAGTCTTCCAATGTTTCACATATCTTTTACCTCATCTAGAGTAAAGATTCTTCACCAGTACCAGAGACATGAGAATTCCTGTAAAAGAAAACCCCCCAAAAAAAGAATCGAATCAAAAAAAAATAAAAAATAAATGCATGTAACATTTAAAAAAGAGGGGTAGAGAAAGGCACTAACAATTCTTTAAGAGCTTTAGCCACCCCAAAGCTAGCAGCCGCCATAGCCTGTTTAACATGTTTTGAGAACCCACCGGCGCCATTAGGTTGTTGATTATGATGGAAACCAGAGACTTGCATCTGATTTAATTTCTGACAATTATCAGTCAATTCCGTCAAGATTTCTTGAGTTTTGTTATCCCCATTAATATGTGGGGAAGAAGGGGAGGAACAACGTTCGACGATGGCAGAGACGATTTTGATGATTTGGCTTAGGTTCTTGTCCATCTCTTCGCTTGTCGTTACACTCGTTTGCGCTGTTCCTCGAATCGTCGATAATAATGATTGGATCGAGCCGACGATCAATTCGGTTTGAGTTTCTAGATAAACCTAACGATTCAAAAAAAAGGCGTTTCCTTGGGTGAATATCTATGCAACAGTAGAGAGGAAGTAGGAAGACACCTACTTTTAATTTCTCAACTTCTTCATCGTTATGAGCTGAGAGATCAGTATTACCATTCCGATCTCTACCCATATGATTAGCAGCGGGAGTAGTAGTTTCAGTTCTAACAGATCTAGAGTCCGAGCGACTTCTACCGGCCAGAAGAGGGGAAGGATGAAGTTGTTGAGGGTCTAGATCATGACGAATAGGGATAGACGGGGCGGCGCGGAAAGTGCGATTGAGGACCCCAGCTCTGGGAGGTGAGTCGAAGACTTTATCGGGGTTGGTGGAGGACGATCCGGAGACTGAATCTCTTAGATCAGATGCATTGCTCCCATCGAAGCCACTAGGTGATCTGAGATCTTCAAACTTGTTTGCCATCTGTTGTGTTCGTGAGCCGATCGACAATCCGCCTACTGCTCCTAGACTCTTCTTCTCGTGGTTCAGATTTCTTACTCCCGTTGAGTTGGCTTGACTACTAGATAATGTTCCAGATGTCGGGCCTCCTCCTCCTCCTGTTCGGGTTCGACTGCTGTTCAGGAAGCCATTCGATTTTGGTTCATGTGGCGGTGGTAGATCAGTTCCTTTGGAGGAGCCTGCTTGGTTCCTTGGAGAAAAATCACGATCCCTATCCTTGTTGATTCTCAGCGGAGCAGGAGCATCATCATTCCGACGTCCGAAAGATCCAATTCCATGGTTGGAGATCCCAGTATTGGGTGGTCTCAGTGTGGAGGTGGTAATCTGAGCTCCACCGTCCTCGTTTGAATCATCATCATCGTATTTGGAGCGATGTGAATGAAAGTTTTCACTACTCTCGATCTCCGCATCGTTCGCCCTACGCATCCCAACGAGTTGGACCAATTCGACCATACTAAAGCAGAGATGACTAGCCGCAGCATCGAGAAGACTGATAGGTGATAGACCAAGTGAAACGAGGTGATTCTTGGATGCAGTGATCAAGTTGCTGAGTGTCGCGTTAATCCGTGTCTTCATCGTACCTAATGACTCGTGTTCCTCAATATTAAATCCTCCAGACATCTTCGGATTCGATTCGAATTGTTGGATATCTTCATCTATAGTTGATACCGCATCAATCACCCTTCTCATCACAGCGATCAGCTCGTCGGATACATTCGATCGACCGCTTCGCAGTAAATCATCTATCGAGCTTGTGAAGGCTGCAAAGTGAATATCGACTATCGCTCCATTTTGGGTGAGTTGTAGCTTTTCGCTCGGCAAGAATTCCTTGGGAGCATAGATAGTTGATGAACCTGAGAGGGTACAAATTTTTCAGCCAATCAGGTTAGCCTCGTTACCATGTGATCATTCGCATTGAGCTGGACTGCAGACCGACCAAAAAAGTAATGATGAGAAGAAGCTCACGTTTCAAGTCACGTAGCTCAGTCTTAGCAGCTTCATAACGTCTCTTGTGAACATCGACTGAATTTTCCAGATCACGAATAGTTTCGTGAAAGTGGTCTTGTTCGGCCAAGAGGAGATCCTGACGACTATGCATCTGCCTTAACTCATCAATAAGTTCAACCACTTCAGCTTTCAGTCGTTCGACGACAACCGAGCCATTATTACTATCAGATGTCGGTCTACTACTACTTGCAGAAGATCGTGTTGATTCTAAACGTTGCTTGAGATCTGATATTTGTCGTTTCATGTCTTGAATCTCTTGTTCCGCTAATTCAATCTCTTTAAACCTCGCTTTCTTTTCTTCTTGTAAGTTTGTCTGTAGTATCTTGAGTTGATGTTTGTGTTCTTCACATTGCTACATTGGGTAAGGGTGTGGATGGTTGTTTTAGAGTGTTATAAAGTGTTTCCATTCTATATGGTTGTGGGAAGAATCGGCCTACATACCTGTTTCCAATGTAAGATTTCCTCTTGACATTCTTCGAGCCTGGCAGAGTTTGAATTTGATCTACTATTATTGGATTGAGTCTCACGGAGTTCTGTTTCGAGGCTAAGAATTTTGGATTGCAGGCTGGTGATCTTCCGGTCTTGTTCAGTAATTGAAACTTTTGAACCGTTGCTGTTCATTCTATTGTGTGAATCTGATTCGTTGCGTTTATGAGAGAGATATTTGATGGAGGAGAGACTGCCTGAGCGAGGTCGATGGCCATGTTGAGCAAGAGTGGCAGCAGCAGGAGTCTTCGGGTGATCACGAGGATCATTTTGATCGATAGAAGCCGTTCGTAGTGGTGGTTGGTCAAGTGTAGGGAGATCTGATGGTGAGATCATCTGGTCGTCATAAGCATCATCATTATTTTCGATCACTAAGGTTGATTTGTCTGGTACGACCATATCGGTTGTGATCAGGCCAGCGGCAGGATTCATTGGGGGGTTGGTGGGCCGGACTGGCTTGGTGGATGGTTGCGAGGGCGGTGGTGGTCGTTGAGAGTCAGGATTGTATTGGTTTAACTTATTCCTGACAGGTGTGGTATAATTTTGCTTGGGTGGAGTTGCTAGCTGTGTAGAATGTGATTCAAGTTAGCAACTTGTTGCTGTTTGTTTTTGTAAGAAACTGATTTACATCGGGTTGTATGAATTCAGGGTATCGCCGTTCAAGTTCGTAGAATACATCACTTGCTAGATCCTTGAACCTGGAGCGAGGTAGTGAAGCCAACTTCTGGCGAGCTTGATTCCTTTTAGGATGAAATTCGTCTCTTGAAGCGAGGAAGGAAGCTGTGTGTGAGGTTGAATAGAAAAGAAAGAGCGGGTGAGTTATGAATTTGGATGTGAAGCTGTGAAATTAGATAATTTTTGGTTTTTTACCGGCTCCATTTGAGTTCTGTTGTGGTTCTTCAGAGTCGGCTATCCTCCGACAAAGTTCATCGTAGACATCCGTACTAAGTTCCTGGAACTGTTGCCGGGTCAGTCGGGTAAGTTTATCGCGAGGATTGGTGCGATTTGGAGGAGCTAGTAGGGATGTGTTGTCAGTCTGATGGTGGTGAATGTGAGCTTAATGAGTGGAAGTGAGTTCACATTTGTTGGATTGGTCTGCTGGGTTGTGTAGCCATGAGTTGAGTAGCTCGTAGTGAGTCCTTGCAGCTCGTTTGATCTGCGCATCCAGCTGTTCGTTCTGCGATAACTTTGGCAGTGGAAGCTGAGTCCGCTGCTGGTTGTTGTTGTTTCGGTTGAGTTCAGATCGCTGCTGGTAGGAAGACAGTCCGATTGACTGTGAGTCGGTCTGGCTGTGTGGTGGTGTTGGATAGCGAGACATCCTGTTGACCGTTCCCAGTTGGCTGTTGACCGTTTCCGGCTTGGTTTTTTGGTTGCGGGGCCAGTCAGGCATCGACAGCTTCGGGTAGTGGCATCCACCCGAAAAAGACACCCGAACCCGCCCCCAACTGAACAACTTCACCGCAAGAAAACACCCGAATACTTTCCAAGCGAGTATATAACCTCCCGGTCGTCGGTCATCGATCCGAACGTCAAAAAGTTGAACAGACCTTGCCCGTCGGCTCCGGCAGAACACTGCAAAATCTTCAGAATAAAGATAAACAAAACAACTAATGATAATGAACAGATCTTCATGCAGGGGTAAGATTGAACAAGCAGTGAGTGACAAAAACATGAAAGGATTTCTGAACATTATCCAATCAATCATCATGAATGGCAGTGTCATAGATACCAGAGGAATTCTGAAAAACGTATTACATAGGAACCAAACTGGTCACGTCGTGAGAACTCCTTTAGGATTGGTTGAGAGTAATGTGGGGGGGGATAAGATTAAATGATAGATATGAAAAAAAAAAAAAAATCAAGCATCTAAGAGGTTTTTTTATTCCATTAGTTTGTGTAAAAAGATAAAATAAAAAGGGACTTGGAAAAACAACTCCCAAGAATTGGTGAACAATTCCCACTGACTGTCTGTTGACGGTTGGCGGGAGCCGTTTTCCAATTTCCCCTTGTGGGTTTGGGAGTCATCCCGACAATTCTCATCTGAAAAAAATATTTTTTTTCTTGAGAGTTGTTTGTCTAATCCCGCACCCAAAAGTGGGGTTTTTGGGATTTTTTGCCACATGTCCAAGCTGCAGGATTTTTCCAGATCCTTAACTCTTAAAGGAGGGAAATCAAAAGGTTTTGCAATGGAAAGCCAGGTATGCTGACTGTCTTCAGATGAATGAAAACAGAAAGCTTTTGCATCCCACCAAAACTTACTAGTTTATTGATTATTCTAATAAATCTTACTTACCTGTATTCATTTTATTCTTTTTGTGTTTCTGCTTATTTTTTGTGTACAAAACACTTACTAGTTTGTACTTTAAGTTTTTTTCCCTAAATATTACTAGTTTAAATTGATTTATTTTTGGTCCTATATTAGCAAGGAGTGGTTAAGACTGCAACAGGAGAACCTCTTTAGGGTGCTTTTGTCTGTATGGCAACCAAAACTGTGCAAAACTACAAGTTGTCAAAGTAGTGGCAGTTGGGAGTGGGACAACTCACAAAAATGTGCCTTTTGGGCACAGGATTAGTCAAACAACTCCCCAAAAAAATCTTTTGCAGGAAAATTGTCCGGAGAACTCCCAAACCCACAAGGGGAAGTAGGAAAAAGACTCCTGCCAAACGTCAAAGGACGGTTGGTGGGAGTTGTTTTTCCAAGTCCCAATAATAATAAGATAAAAACATTAAAATTGATGAAACCATCTTATGTATGAGATTATTCAACATACTAAATGAATAGAGAGAGAGAGCTGGAGTATATAAGATATCAACAACCATTTTTAGCCCCTCATTTTATTAACTCAAGTAATCAAGTAGCTCTTACTTGATCTGATTATTTTCTAATCTTGCAGCTGTTTGCACTGCCAAAACTAACTGCTTGGACAGGCCAGTCCAACGAGTCCTCAGACTGGCCTGTCCAAGTAGTTCTCAAACATGGTGGTCCAATGGGGTGTCAAACTAGCTTGTCCAAGCAGTTGGCAGTTGGGGCCATCTGCTAGGACAGCCATTCCCAACCTCTTTTCAGACAGCCAAGTCTGAGGACGGCTCAGACAGACCATTCCAAGAGCCAGTTGGACCGGCCTGTCCAAGCAATTAGTTCAGGTAGTGTTGTATTTTTAAGTAAAGTTAGAAAGTATATTTTTGTTTGTTGCCGTCAGAAAATCATTGTCTCTCATTTCAAGAAAATCTTGCTCAACTGCTAACAGTTGACATGCAATATTAGAAAGGTGCCTTTGTATTATTGCATGTCAACTGTCAGCAGTTGAGCAAAATTTTATTGTGGTGTCTGCTTCTTTTTCCTCAGTTAGCGCCTGGACCACTTGCCTGTCTCCTTCCTGTTTGGTTAGGCTGGTTTGTGGTTTCCTCAGATCCCCTTGAGTGTGAGTGTGTGTGTGCAACAGAAAAAGATCACCACAGCATTTTTCAAATAAAATTTGGGCTGCTTGCCACTTAAACTTTATGTGTAAATTTGGTGGGCTACTGCACAAATTTTTAAGCAGGATGATGCACTGCCCAAATCAACTACTTGGACCTACCAATCCAATAATTCCTTGGGATGGCCTATCCAAGAAGTTCTTAGAAATTGCCGCCCAACAAGTTGTCCATCTGGCTGGTACAAGCAGTGTACAGGCCAAACCATCTGCTTGGACGGGCAATATTGGGTTTTTCCTTTTTCATGCATATGCATGCACATTGGTTGTGGTTGCTCATGGCTTGGTTTTTATCCCTAGGGGTGTTCTTGCTTGCCTCATCTGCATCAGGGGAGCGGAAGAAGCTTGGGTTAGCTGAGTATCCTCATGTTTCAAAGTTTGAGCATGTTATTACTTAAAAGACATTGCATTGTAGTCTGAAAATCCCTTGCAACACCTTTTGGCAGTCTTGGCCCATTTAGGGACATTCTGAAAAAAGTTTTGGGGAGGAGCAATCATACATTTTATGGAATCAAAACGGATTAGAGGTCAGCCACATCCCAACTTAATTTTCTCATTGACTGACTCACTGACTTGAAATCTGTGTCGGGAAGGGACCTACAAAAATTTCTATCTTCAGTATTCATTTTGTACCACGGGCTTTTGGAAAGAACTAAGAACGTTATCAAATCAGCGCCTGCATTGATAGGACCAAAACTCCTTGCAATTGATTACTTCCCTGCTTGTTTGGGATCCAGATTGCAAACCAGTGACCATTCCAATCCAAAAGTGAACAACCATCTGTTGAGTTACCTGTATTTATATTTCATATGCTTGTAGGTAGTGTATGCTTCTACCAAGACTATCATGTCTATACCTCTATTGGTATTCTCCTCATTCCTACACTCACTGAATATCATAACCATTATTCTCTTGTCAGTCAATTATTGTGAGTCTTGACACTCTTGCTGTTGCAGTCACCTGGTGGTTCCCCTCAACACCATCTTATTGTCTACCTTGACGGGAGCTTTCAACACAGGCATCACAAGGCAGCAGGAAAGAAATATACCTCCCTGAAGACTGCAGACATCTTCTTAAATCCAAGCGACCTTGGTAATATGAAACAGCACAAAGCTGATCTGAAGGTGATTCAAAAAATATCATATAAGAAGGTAAGACAGGGTTTTTTCTTTTTGAATCAAACCATTCCCATTTGATGACCTCAGCTTGCATTTCACTACAGGCCGCTGATAAGCGTGCCAATTTTCATAAGGCTGTGGTTGATACTGTTAGTTTTGTGAAACTCACAAATTAAAACAAAACATAAAAAATAAGTTCTGTGACCTTCATTCACAGATGTGCTATGACAAGTGATATCATCACTCAAGGTTTGGTGAAATTGGGAGAAACATGCTTGATAACCAAGATTACAGATCATTTCTCATTTTCAATTGTATTTCTCTCTTCTAATTCTTAATCAATTATTGTCTTCAAGACTAGTATCAATACTAGTTCATCCCACTCAAGCTAACATTCAGTTACATTGTCCATTCAGCCCAACATCAAATTAATGTTGATCAAATACTCTATAACTTAAGGAGGAGCTAGAACTAGCTTTTGGGAAAGGTATTAATTCTATTGTTTCATTTTATTAAATCACTGTATTGGTATTGTTATTAACTACATTTCTTATCATCATTACAGCTAGTGTTGTTGTGATAATTCTGTTGTTAAAAAATTCATCATCATCATAATTTTTGGTTTTAGAATATTTGCTGATTAAAATTTATCTAAGATATTCAGTCTTTGATTTTATTGTTCTCATCATTATTCAATTATTAACTGTTGTTTCATTTTTATAAAAGTGTATTACTTATATTGAATCCTAACTACCGCTGTTGCAATAGATTATAAGACTCTATCATTATTAAAGATAACCAACACTGCCATCATAATTAACTGGGATGAGATCATCCCAGTCAAACTGGGATGCAGTAAACCAATTTAAACTTAGTTGATATTAACCAATGAAATAGAATTCAAAGGGGGTTAAATTGGATTTTTATTTAAGTGGTTGAGATCAACCAAGTTTAAATTGGTTGAGATCAACCAAGTTTAAATTGGTTGAGATCAACCAAGTTTAAATTGGTTGAGATCAACCAAGTTTAAATTGGTTGAGATCAACCAAGTTTAAATTGGTTGAGTGCATCACAGTTTAACTGGGATAATGTCACCCCAGTCAATTATGCTGGCAGTGATTCTCTCTCTTCCATTTCTATTCTTTTATCTTTTCTCTCTCTTTCTGTTGCTGATCCCCTTCCTAAATTCTAACCTCAAAGAGGAAGATGCTACCCAAGGATAGGGATCACTTGCTATTTGGCACATTGGTTGTCCACATTTTTGTGCACAATTTGCCATGCCATCTTGGCTACAATCCGTAGTGGGAAATCCATGGAGTGCTTGTGGTCATTCCTGTTCCCCTCAGGCCAGTTTGTTAAGGTATGCAAATCAAAACAACCAACTGAGTGCTCTTGCACACCACTGAAAATTCAGAAACAAGGAGAGAATTTTGGTTCTTGGTATGTGTACCAACAGCTCACTTCTCCATGTCAAGCAAACTGTGTCAGCCACAGAGCCCATGTCACAGTACCTGACATGTCCCAAGTAACTGCAAGTTACACGTGTTCTACAGATAAGCCCTCTTATCTGTAGCCCTT
>LUKR01002086.1:0-10536 GCA_019395275.1 Puccinia brachypodii
CAGCTCAATTTTACTACTGGCAAAAAAATACCAAAACTAGCTACACATTTTCCACCACCCAAGTTCACCTTTTCCTTCAGGGGTGAATTGCAAATGTTTGAAGTGTAATCAGGTTTGAGTTTTCATTGGCAACTAAAGTTTTTGGTATTTGATGAAGAATTTTTCTTTTTTGGGCAACAGGAACTCTTCCTATGGAATCAATGAAAAGAGAAAAACAATCAAATTGTTATTATTCAGAAAAGATTAGTGAGAGGTAAGAATTACTTGTTTGGATGTGACAGCTGAGCCACCCTTATTGTTCTTTTGCTTTGGATTTGTTTCGTTTATCTTATTCTCAAGTCCTGTTGTTGTTGCTTGAGTTGCTTGTGGCAACTTCCCCAGCACAAATGCCCACTTGTTTTTCTTCTTTTCATTTGAGAAGCTACACGGACCTCCTCTGTAGAAGCATATCCACCAGCCGACCTGACCCCGGTCCGCAGCCAGATGCTTATAAACCACACCCTGCCCATTTTCGATCACCCGATTAATAATTTTGGCTGAAACACCCAGCCCAGCCACCAGGAGGGCCACTGCGGAACTACCCGGCGTTCGGATTGTTTTGGATAGCCAGCTAAGAGTCTGGCCACACTTCTTAAACTTCAGTTCCGGTACTTGAACGCTCACATATGTATCTCCCAACAGACTCATAGCAGAAAAGTACCCCACATACGTCAGGAAGGATAATAGCTCCTCAGGATTTTTCCATCCGCAGGGTACGAAGACTAAGCAAGTAGAAAATCCAGACAAAAGAACAGAGCTCAACATCTCATTTTCGCTCGACTGTCTCAGGATAGCAAAATACTCTTTTCTTTAGCAAATTCGGACATTCCGTAACATACACCTGTCGAACATCAATAGTTGACCAAACAACCTCGAATCCATCGTAAATCTACATCAGGCCCTGTTACTTTCTTTCGGTGAATTTGAGGCGGATAGTGAGCTCTTTTTTTTACATCCCTCTTTCAAAAATTTCTTGTTTGTTGGAATCAAATAGGAGCTCATATCCTTTCACCCTCAATTTAGATCTTCAGGATTACTCAGAGTAAGCGAGGGGACACATGACCAAAAATCAACCAAGTTGAAAACGCATTCTTATTCATATTACTCATTTGATTTGCTGTTGTAGGATATAGGTCAAAGAGTCTCTTGTCAATCTTTACTGGGTTCATTCCGAGGTTGAGTGTTAAGCCTCCCGTAAGCGTTTTTTTTTTTTCAAGTTCTTGCGTGGCATCTTGTTGACTGATTTCCCTCTCCAGATCACCATTGTGAGAGCACTCGATCACTCGAAAAACCAGAGGGTTCCCGTTTTTCAGCGTCGTCAGGATTAACGGGGTCAATTGCTACTGGATAAATAACATATATTTTCTCACTCGCATTCTTCTCGAAAATGGTATGTTGTTCAATCAATGAAGCCCTCGATCAATTATTAATCATATACCCTAACCAACGCTTTATTTCAACTGTCAGCTTTTGTTATATCCAGGCCCTTCTGTTTCTTCCGAGAATCAACAGTCGGCACTCCTACGATCAATTCAATCCATTGATCCAGATATCCGCACAATTGACTCAACATGGATTCACATCATCCATCCACGATCCGAGGAATCATCTGCCCTGCTGAAGGACCCTACGAGCCGAGCCTCTCAAATTCTTGCCAGTTTGCTGGATTATGGCAACGATCTCCTGTCTGACCAATCTCGCCAGCGAATCGTCCAAATCCTAACCCTGCCCCATGGTTCATCCATGTCAAATGCTTTCATCGTCCGTTCGAGGCCTGGTACCATCCCACCCTGGTCATCTAAAGCTACCGACATTGCCCGAATATGTCAGCTCTCCAACCATGTTAATCGAATCGAGCGCATCGGTTTGCATCTCCTCCAAACTGTCAGTGGCCAAGTCAAAATTTTCGACCAGACCTGGCTCGATTCCATAGGTCATCTTGTTCATGATAGGATGACTCAAGTGTGCTCGTCATCACTTCTATCATCAGATGAAGTCGTGGCAACCCCACATGCAGTCGTACACAGGAAAACCTTGAGGACCATCAATATCTTCCCCCAAGATCCAGATCAAAAATCAACTGTTGATCTACAGTATGCTTGTTCCCGACTTCAGTCTGCCAACCAAGAATTTGGACTAGCCCTGGCACCCGATGAAATCAATTACCTTGCCGATGCGTTTACTACCGGTACAGATGCTTCTCACAGGCGGAATCCAACCGATGTGGAGTTGTTCATGTTTGCCCAAGTGAATTCTGAACATTGCCGACATAAGATCTTCAACGCCAATTGGACTCTCGATGGGCTGGTTCGCGATCGCACCCTGTTCAGCATGATCCGCAACACTCATGCCAAACAACCCAAGTACACCCTGTCTGCTTATCATGACAATGCCGCGGTAGTTGAAGGTCCTTCGGTTCCCCGATTTGGCCTCTATCCTAACAAAGCCTCCGACACCCTCAGCGGAAAGTCTTACTCGAGTCAAACCGAATCGATGCCGTACGTCATCAAGGTGGAAACTCACAATCATCCAACCGCCGTATCTCCATATGAAGGTGCTGCCACTGGCTCTGGGGGAGAGATTCGCGATGAGGGTGCCGTTGGACGTGGCTCCAAGCCAAAGGCTGCACTTGCAGGTTTCTCGGTCTCCAATCTCCACATACCTGGTTTCTCTCAGCCTTGGGAAGTCGAAAACTTCGGCAAACCGGCGCACATCGCAAGCAGCCTGGACATCATCCTCCAAGCCCCATTAGGATCAAGTGCTTACAACAACGAGTTTGGTCGACCGGCCCTCTGCGGTTATTTCCGTACATTCACACAGCGGGTTTCAGCTTTAACGGGTCCAAACTCCGATGAAATCCGTGGCTTCCACAAGCCGATCATGATTGCCGGTGGGGTCGGGAACGTGAGACCCCAATTGATCAACAAACGGAAGTTGAAACCCAACTCGAAAATCGTGGTTCTTGGGGGGCCGGGCATGTTGATTGGATTGGGCGGAGGGGCGGCATCTTCTATCCAATCGGGCGCTAGCTCAGCCGAGCTTGATTTCGCCTCAGTCCAACGGGAAAACGCCGAACTTGAGCGGAGATGTCAGGAAGTGATCGATGCGTGTGTCAATCTGGATGACAATGACAATCCGATCGACAGCATCCACGATGTTGGTGCCGGCGGCTTGAGCAATGCTCTCCCTGAGCTAGTTCACGACAGTGGGTTGGGTGGTCGATTTGAACTTCGGGACATCAAGATTGACGATGAAACCATGAGCCCGATGGAAATCTGGTGTAACGAAAGCCAAGAGCGTTACGTTATTTGTTTGTCACCTACGGATGCCGCTCTGGCTAAGTTCGAAGCGATCGCTAAGCGAGAGCGGTGTCCCTATTCAGTCGTCGGTGTCACGACCGACTCCCAAGAACTGATCGTCACTGATCGTCTGTTCAACAACACTCCGGTTCATCTCAGCATGGATACTTTGTTCGGAAAACCTCCGAAAGTAGACCGAGTTTCGGCCACGGCTCGCGCTGAGCGCAAGAAAATCGATCTCATATCACACTATCCGACGGGGGTCTCTATTTCAGAACTGATCGGTCAGTGCTCCACACGAGTCTTACAACTCCCGTCAGTTGCTAGCAAGAGCTTCCTCATCACGATCGGCGATAGATCGGTTACCGGGTTGGTCACTCGTGATCAGATGGTAGGACCCTATCAGGTACCAGTCTCGGACGTCGCAGTCACTAGAACCTCTTACGGCTTCGATCTTGTTTCGGGTGAAGCCATGGCAATGGGTGAACGGTCGCCGCTGAGCTTGATATCCTCCGCTAGCTCGGCTAAAATGGCTGTTGCTGAAGCGCTCACTAACCTGGTCGCTGCTGACATTAACTCGCTGGAACATGTCAAGCTCAGTGCCAACTGGATGTGCTCGGCCAATCATGGAAACGAAGGTGCACGACTCTACGAGGCCGTTGAAGCTGTGGGTATGGAGCTATGTGCCGAATTGGGGATCAGCATACCGGTCGGAAAGGATTCCATGTCTATGTCGATGAAATGGAAGGATAAAGGCAAGACCAAAGAGGTCACCGCGCCACTCTCACTCATTGTGACTGCGTTCAGTGAAGTGAAATCCGTGGAGAAGACCTGGACTCCAGAGCTGAAGGTAACTTCTTCACCGTCAGTCTTGGTATTGATCGATATCTCCAACGGACAATCTAGGATGGGAGGCTCAGCCCTTGCTCAGGTGCACAATCAGTTGGGCGACGATTCGCCAAACATTGACTCGAGTAGCCACTTGAAAGGTTTTGTCGATGGGTGTGTTGATCTTCACCGCCATCCCGAGCAGCCGGTCCTAGCCTATCACGATCGATCGGATGGAGGGCTTCTCGTCAGCTGTGTCGAGATGAGTTTCGCAGCTCGTTTGGGGCTTCAATTGACGCTTCCTGAAAAAGTTCAGACTCCCGACAACATCTTATCATTCCTTTTCAATGAAGAAGCCGGTGCGGTGATCCAATGTGAGGAATCTAAGGTCGGATTGATTGTCGAAACATTCTCACGATCCGGTCTTCCAGCGTCGTGCATTCAAGTCATTGGAACAGTCTCCAGCGAGTCTAAGGTCGGCGAAGAGCAAACGATTTCGATCACTCAGTTTGGAACAACTCTATGGAGGTCCACTCGATCTGAGCTCCAATCAACCTGGAGTGAGACATCTTATCGTCTTCAAGCCATTAGGGATGACCCTGACTGCGCCAAGGAGGAATTCGAGCTGATCAAATCGAATACCGATCAAGGGCTGCTTTATGAGGTCAACTGTTCGCTCCAATTTGATTTATCGAAAAGTTCACTGAATGATCGCCCTAAGGTTGCAATCCTCCGTGACCAAGGTGTTAACGGGCATCTTGAGATGGCATTCGCTTTCACTCAAGCTGGGTTCAATGCCATTGATGTTCACATGACCGATATCATTAATGATGAAGTCTCACTAGATCAATTCAGAGGGATGGTCGCCGTTGGTGGATTCAGTTATGGGGATGTACTTGGCTCTGGAAATGGCTGGTCAAAGTCGATCTTACTTCATCAAGAAACTAAATCCAAGTTCGAAACCTTCTTCAAACGTACCAATAGTTTCATGTTGGGAGTTTGCAATGGTTGTCAAATGCTTACTAATCTAGCCGAGATCTTACCCGATAATATTATCAATAATCAATCAGTTTCAATACAAAACAGTTGGCCGAAGATGAAGAAAAACCGAAGTCAAAGATTTGAAGCTAGAGTCTCGATGGTTCATATCCCGAAGAATGAAATCAATCAACGATCTGTTTTTTTGAGAACTCTCCAAGGTTCTAAATTACCTATCTCGATTTCTCACGGCGAAGGTCGGATCGATTTCAGTCATCTTGAAGAACAAGAACTTCAAGCGGCAAAATTTCTACCAGCGATTGAATATATCGATCGGTCGAAATTTGAACCCACAGAAACTTATCCTCATAATCCTAATGGATCTATCAATGGAATCACCGGCTTTCATGCCGGTAATGGTAGGATCCTCGCTTTGATGCCTCATCCTGAAAGGGTCATTACTACCGAATCTATTCGTTGCTTTAGTGTCTCCCCTCGTAATCTTAATCTCGATATTCATAATCCTATCTTTGCTTGGTTTAAAATCTTCGATGACTGTCGGAAATGGTGTGGTTGATTTTTTTTTCTCCTTTTTGTTCATTGTCTCTTTTTTCTTTTTCTTTTTCGTTGCCTATTTTTTTCTGTTCTGGATTTCTCTATCTTTTTTTCGCCCTTTCTCTATCTCTCTCATTTTCTTGCTCTCATTTTTTTTTCATTTTTTTTCTTTTTTATGTCGACTGTTTTTCTTTTTCTTTTTCATTTCATTTTTTTTTTCTTTTGACTGTCTATTTGTTTTCTTCTCTCATTTCCTTTCTTGATCACTTGTATTCAATATCATAGGATGCGTCGCCAATCAAAAAAAAAAAGGTTCAATTGAGACTTAACACAATGATCACCCCTGGTCCTGATGAAGGAGTTCAGCGGATCATTCGAGTTGGAGTATAGTTTATGATCGGCACAGCTTCACGCGCATTCTTTCTCTTACCAGTCACACGTTAATCCTTTTTGAACCACCAACATTTCCCCATGAAAGCTGGTGCCTTTTGACTTATTTCGATGCGACAAACCTGAAAGGGGAATTTGGCGTTCTAATTACCTCCATTTGGGCTCCTCACAACCCTGGAATCGTCTAGAGGTTAGGACACCAGGTTCTGAACTTACGTCGGCTGTGGTGAGCATTTCCTGGTAACCTGGGTTCAATCCCCAGTTCCAGGTGATACCTTTTTGACTCTCATCGAAACCAACCACTTTTACTCGTGGCGAGTTTTGCCATCTTCTGTTGGAATAGATCACGGGACTCTGCCTGGCGTAGCGCTTGACGGCCAAGTTGCGGTTGTATGCAGGCCTGGCTAGCTAGGGGAGAGTAGGCCGCGGCGCACAAGACCTTTTTTTGTTGGAGCTCGGTAATGGAATTTGATTGATTGCATGTGGGTATATATACGAATGGGTCTATGTTATTTACATGCATGCAACAATCTGGGGTAGCTATAGAAAAATGCCGTAACAACATCATATAGATCCAAAGCAAGAAAGACGAGAAGCAAGCGCTTCAAAATCGAAACCCCAAAAGCATTAGAAAGAAGGAAAAAAACGTTCGAAGGCGTCCATACGGGTATACATGAGATTTCCCGGCGTGAATTTGATAAGGGCTCTTGAATGAAACAAGTCGTAAGTAAGATGAGGTGAAAATTTCGTTCAACATGAAAAGGAGAAAGAAAAAAAAAATAGACATGAAAAGGAATTCTTGAGAAAGATGATCGTTGGCGGAGTTTGTTTAGGTTACCCAAGGTGATTCGGGGTATAATGAGCAAATTTGGCGAGAGGTTCAGTCGACCTTGCTGTCTCATCAAGAGGTAAAGTTACAGTCCACGAGTAAGGATACCAAAGCTTCTTTGGGTGATTGATAAAAATCGATTAAGCAAACGACGCCTTTGATGTTAGAACTACTAGTGGCATTGAGATTCGGACCTGGATGGTGGTGGTGGTCCCGACGTGAAACGAGCCATCGAGCCACTCGAGAATTGATCCCTTCGATTCCTAAACCGGATTTCGGGAATCCAATCCCTCTCGAACAAATCGATGGGAATCCCATTAAGAGTGAGGACGCCGAAAGAAACGTGATGACCCATGTCCTAGGGTTTGTATTCATCATTCCCGGTTCCAGCTGCGTGCACTCCGACGGTCTTCCCTCTCCATCCTCTCCTTCTGCTGGCCCGGCTGCCGTGCGCTTCGAAGCACTAGACGCCACGGCATCCGTTGGCAGTACTATGGGTACTGACGATGAAGTGCTTTTTCGCAAAGGGTCATGAAGCGCTCCACATAACGAAACACAAGCTAATGTCGACTTTTTGCAGATTGAAAAACACGATCCAATGTCATACCTGATATATATATATAAAGTGTAATGGGAGCACATGTGTTTGTTCAATGTTTCGTTCGACATTATAAGACAAAAAGTCAACCAATAACTTAGTGGAGATAAACTTACCAGTCTTGTACGGCAACATTTGTATTCGGTATACTTGTTTCCCAAATCTGACTCGAATTATTTGGCCAAATTGGAAACCTGATACCAAAATCTATCCGACAGAAAGAACAAGTTGGGATTTTTTTTTGTTTGTACGTGATCATGATCAGTAATTGTTTATTATCAAGCCCCAAATGTAGAATCCAAAGAAAATCATAAAATAATGGATTGAGAGCTGACCTTCTCCATCGTCAGATTGAAAAAGCTTCCTTGAGAATAGGATTAATTTTCCTCGGGCTTGTTTCAATGAATTAGGTAAGAAAGCATTCAACCACCAATGGCTTCTAAAATTCTCATCGGATTGGTAAAATTCGATAAACTCGGCAATCAAGGTTTTCTTAAATAACTCAGAGTCGCAATGATTCTCTCGTTTGAAACTGACGATTATTGTTTCGGTAGGTTGGGAGTTTAAAAAGTCATTGAGAATTTCGAGTATTTCTTGAAACTTAATCACTTGTGATTGAATTCCATGATATGCCACTAATTTTCCTGATTCAATAGCTTTGCTCTTAGGGTTCTGCTTCTTCTCGTTTGTCGTTGTTTTTACGGGTAATGCTAATCTGATATCCAAAAATCGTATACCATCTTTGAGTTGCCTTGCCAATGATCTAGTTTGACATTGGGCAACTGGCCATCCGTATAGTGCACAACTTTGCTGTTAGGATCGACGTGGGAAAACATTTCACATAATTAGTATATGATATTTCAATTAGTTGATTTTCTTCATATCACGCTCTGGTACTGCCTTCGGCGCTTTTTTTTTTTTTTTTTTTTTTTTTTCTTTTTTTTTTTTTTTTGCTCACATGGGAACCAGGTATGGTGAGCTCAGAGATTGGGACTTCGTCAGGCAAATGAGACATCCAATTGGAAAAGTTGCGGCTTTTGAGAATCATTATTGAAACACAACCATCATTGGAGACCTAAAGAGCCAGAAAAAGACGTTAGCATCATTCTACCTGAATGGACATATTGAATTGGCACGTTATGGCGGATCAAGATAAGATTTGATTCATCTGCTTGTCAAGGATTTGAATAGCCCCTTGTCGAACTCAAGTAACAATAACCTTCATGAGTTCAAATCGCGCTATCGATGATGACTTGTGATAGCATGGCCATTCGTGAAAGGGGGAGGAACAATGGGCGACACGGGAAAGGAAAGAAGAAAATAATACTCAACGGATTGGAAAATCTCAAACTTAGGAATATACAACTTCTTTGGAGGTTGGACATCGCTTATACGACATTCAGTTGAACTTTCGTGCCCCTCTTGTGGGGGATCTTCACTGCTATCTGCAGTCTCGCCTCGCAGCCCTTGATGTTCGGATTGCCCGCCTTGGCCTATAATCGCGTCCGTTGGTTGGCCAACTTGCTCGTGTCCATCACCATCTCGCTCTTCTATTATATCTTGATCTCGCAACTTGAGAGGTTGAGAATTCAAATAATAGTTGATCTTCAATCTAGAGAATTTATTGTTCTGATCGGCTGTGTTGAGGACTGTTTTCGTTATTTTGTTCTTAATCGTGGCAGATCTTGCCAGGAGCGTCCCGCCCTTCTTTAAGGCATCCTGGTTGGCATCAGTAGTGGTAGCGCTACTGGCAGAGCTACTATGACTATCATGACGAAGGATTATTCTTCTCTTCTTGACTAAGTGAATCTTGATTAATTTAGGCTCCTCTAGATCAATTGATATTAAGCTCTCAAGATGTTGAAGCTTGAAGTCCGTTTTGATAGCTTTGGTTGGCGTCGTCTGGAAGGATCCAATGGTATCTGTATTACCTGTTGATGAAGATGAAGATGGTTCGTACTGAACTTGAACGGTAGCAGTTGTTCGGTTAGATATTGAGATTGGTATATGGTGGTTTAACATAATTGCTCTGTCGTGATATTGTCTTAAAATTGTCGAATTCTTTTGGCCTCTTGTTCTTATTGCATGGATTGACTCTTTGGATTTCATTTATTTGAAATATGCTTCTGCCCCAAGTATCTCGCGGCTCCCATCCCCCCTGCCCTCGGCGTGTGCAACGGACCAGCGCTCGGTAGGCCCCTTCGCCCTGACAGAGGGGAGTTGCCCCCTGCCATGGGGTTTGGTCGGCAGGGTCGACCAGCTGCTCCGGTTGAGAACATGAGCTCGGAGGTTGTTGAGTCTGCTCCAAGACCATCAACTGGAGGATAGTGGCTTCAAGGTTGATCTCAGCCTGGGGCCTCATCTTGACAGCTGTCAAGATGAAAACCACAGAAACGACATAGGGTTTGTTTTTTCCCTTAAACAGTGTTGAGGGTGAGAAAAAGAAACACCAGCGCGCACTGACCGCTCGGTTACCGAGTCGGCGCTAGACTGGCGCAACAAATAAATTCAGTTCTAACGCCGGCGTGGAAGACATTTCATGCAGTGTGACTCTGGCGTCGAAAACAAAAGGAAATTCCAATCGCTTGCACGCTGCGCCGGAGCCCGTCCCCGACTTGCAATGGGGTCACGGCCGGCGACGTTGCTGGCAAACCTGGCTTGGATGGCCGAACACCCCCGGCCAACGAGTTTGAATCGGATGGTGTTTCAATCGGTGGCACACCGGCCGGGCCTGAATCAGGTGGCCACACCCGATATTGATCGGGATGCCACCATCCGAGCCAGGTTTGCTGGCAGCGGGCCCGCCTGCCCGCAGGTGGTCAACTCCCTATTAACGCATAGCCCTCGATAGTCCCATTATGCTATGGGTCATCAGAAGAATCATGGGAATGAAACCACAGTTTATTAAAAAACGGACAAACTTTGCGCACTTCAGGAAATGCTGCGCGTACTGTGAGAGCGATCGTCCCGACGTCGGGAATATAGTGCACATTTCAAAGATTTCCTTCGCGCACTGCATC
>LUKR01002087.1:0-10531 GCA_019395275.1 Puccinia brachypodii
AGGCTGACATCTTTGTTTTCATAGAAGGCAGCTAGCTTACTTTGACCATCCTCATCTTTGTTGTTCTTGAGTGCGGCATGTACTTGGCTTCGCCATTGTGATCAAAAAAACTCGACTGTGTAGTTTTGCTGACCGTCTCCATGAGGGTTGCTTACCTGCAGCAACTCACTTATCACCACCTTTTTGGTATCCCGCTGGAGGAGGGCCTGATCGAATTTCTTCCTAAGCCAAGCGGCTAAAGAGAAATTGTACATATTTCAGCAACCTAATGTGATACCAGTATATTAGATAGGAACTACTTACCAAGATCACAAATGCTTTGCCTGTTACAGTATTTGCAACAATGGTCAAGGGCCCCCAGCCAATTATTCCTTGAGGCATACCTCAAAGGACTTACCAATGGAGAGAGCACGGACCATAGACGTTCCAGCGACTCACCATCCAAAAGTCCCCATCCTATTTGATACCAAGGGTCGTATTTCACCTGGCATTCCCACTTGTGGACATATGCGTGGAACACCGAGGTTCCAAAGTGGAGTCAACTGCTTGAGCTGGGCCAAATAGAACACTATAGTGAAGGAGAAGTGTGATGAATGAGATGAACAGGGTGATAAGTAAGAAGAGAAAGATGAAAAGGGGCTTACTAGGTTAATGAATTTGTCCAATGAGCATCCAAGGTCATATAGGACACCAACAGGCTGGTTCTGTTTGATGTTCTTGAGTATGTGTTTGATGAGGACCAAGGGGAGGGCTTGATTCTCCTTGGTACCGTGAATGTTAGCAAGACGGATTACTGAATCATGTTGGCAGCAAGCCCTCATGAGGCCTGTGTTGTCACAAGCTTTCCAGGTTGTCTCGTTTTGATTATCATTACTTGCTTTGTGTGAGTCAGCACACTTGTTGGCCTATAATGAGAGGAATGAATTGGATGTTAGAACCCAATCTATGAGGAGGACACCACAACATCCCATCAACAAACTTACCTTCTTGCGGATCTTGTGAATTTTCTCCTGAGATGATATGTAACCCTTGACTTGGTCCAAGTCAGCGGGCTGGATAAAAGTTTCTGGGGTCTTCAATGGCATTGCGTTTCAGCTGGCTACCTTGTGATGTCGGTGTTGAAAGTTGCCGTCAAGTGAAATAATCAAGCTGTTGGCCACTGAAGGAAGTCGGTGAAGGCCGGTCTCCAAGCTGGGCCCAAAACATGCTGGACACGTTCCCGACACAAGTTTCTGGGTGTCCGTTAAGCCAAGTACCTCCTGGACCAGGTCAAGGTTCATCTTGAGCAAACTTTGGTAGATCAAAATTGATTCCAATAGGCAGTTCCTCATCTCGCGTCCCTGATTCAAAGCTGGAAAAGCCAGAAACAACATGATTAGCAGTCGAGGTATTTGGAGCCATGATTAATTACTCACAGCCATTTTGCTACTATTCCAGAGAAACTCAGATCTCTCTTCACTGAACATGCACTGAGTTTTGGAAAAAGGTTTTAATCAAACATTGGAATTATGCCAAGCATAGTTGTGATATGCAAGGAGACGCATTGAAAAACCAGCTGTTGGGTTGACAGGAGAAGACGGAAGGAAACCCATGAGTAGAATCTGGACAGGGCGAGGTATGCAAGTGCAGAACAGCAGCTTAAATTCTTGCTGGCCAGCTATATCAACAAGGTCAATCCATTTACCATGCCGTGGAGCAGCCTCGTCACATTTGCAGAATTGTTGGGTAAATGATTCAAAAAAAGAGTTGGTGGTTCAATTTTCCGTTTTCACCTTAAGCCACAGATAAGCCGGAAAAAATTTGAGCATCAGCTTGTCCCAGTTATTGGCTTTGTGGCGGTGAATGTGGTTTTGGTCGTGGTTTTGAATGGCTGCGGTAACTTCAGGATTGAGAAATGTGAAAGGAGAGGAATCAGGGATGGACGATTGGACATGCCACGGGATTGATTCCCAAGCTGAAAAGTCTGTGGCTGCCAGGGCCGCCACATCAGAAGGTTGAGGGGGATTTCCGGGGTGAGATCCTGCAGCGCAACCGGCTCCAGAATCAGGAAGAGCTGGAACAGGAGCCGATTCATTGTCTGGGTCTGGACTGTAATTATAGCTATCATCAAAATCAAAATTTCCTGAGCCTTGATATTCAGCGTTTGATGTGGATGGCAAAGTGTGATTGAGTATTCTTGGGGGCTGATATGTCCCCTGCACTAGTGATTTGTTGGAATATGCTTATGCCATGTATGTAGTATGCTTCTACCATAACACAAACAACCATGTATTTAGTCTACACTTGGTTGTCTCTGGAGTTTTCCTCTTAGTGAATCAGAACCATATTTTTCCTTCACTCAGAAGTGTCACAAGACTTTCAGTCTGTGAACTTCAGTTCATCATCCCCTTGTCTCGTCCAACATGATTCAAGAGTTTGTTGGGCTGCAGAGTCTTGAGCAGAATGTTTGATTTGATTCTTCTTCTCCCTGGGAGTCTTGCGCTGAAGGAGTCTGCCTTGGGGGCTTTCCCAATCTTGACCTGAGATTAGGCAGCGAAATGGTTGGACAATGATCTTACTATCAGGATAGGGGAAGAAACAAGGGATTATGAGTACTAACCTAACCAGAGAGCTCAAAGAAAGAACGGAGATAGTAAAATTGGGGACAATAAAACTCACATTCAAAGTTAAGTGGATAAGAGACATTCACCTCCAATCAAAACAAATGTTGGAGCACAGCGTTTGTACCTTTCAGAACCTAAGTAGCTTTCACAACCTCAGAATTAGATCCTTTTAGTATATTCCAAAGGCTCTAATTCTCTTTCTAAAACAATATTGGATAATTTCCAAAATAATATCTGATATTTTTCAAACATTTCAGGAAATAGTGGTGGCCAGTAGTCACAGGCCACCAAAGGCGTGTAGGAGGGATTACATGGAGAGATAAAGATTTCCCAAGGACACCTACTTGGTGGTTTGACCTTCTAAGGTCGCTGATTTCGATATTCAAATAATATTTGGATAATCTCAAACAGTCTAAAAGATATGTAGGTTTCAATCATAGAGGTTGTAAGTAGTAAGAGGAAAATTGTGGTGTGTAGGAAGTATTTCAAGGGGAAATACTTATGTCTTGCAGTTTGAACTTTCAGGGTAGCTGAATCTAATTCTCAAATAATATTTGGATAAGTAAAAATATTTCAAAAGATATGTAGGTTTGAATGCTGAATGCTTGAGGTTGTAAGTAGTATCAGGTAAATTGTGGTGTGTAGGAAGGCTTACATGGAGAAGTAAGTATTTCCCAAGGACACTTACTTGGTAGTTTGACCTTCTAGGGTAGCTGGTTCTGATTTTCAAATAATATTTGGGGAATTTTCCAAGAGAGAAATGATATGGAGGTTTGGATATTTGTGGCAGGGAGTAGTAAGAGGCATACTGCAGTGTGTAGGATGGTTTACAGGGAGAAATTGTGGTCATTCCAAAGCTGATATTATTTGTTCATATGGTTAGAGAAAACAAATCCCAGCTTTGGTTTGAAGTAAATAGGAGCAGTATTGGCTGAGTGAGTAGTGGTCACTGGTTTGTGTGTGTTTTTTTGGAAAACATGTGATTTCCTAGTGACCACTACTCACTCAGCCAATACTGCTCCTATTTACTTCAAACCAAAGCTGGGATTTGTTTTTTATAACCATATGAACAAATAATATCAGGTTTGGAATGACCTCACTATGTTGTACATAGCCAAAGTGAACCCTGCCCTGGAATTACAGTCATTTTAACTATAGGTGAAAACCAACATTTTCATCCCTATATCTCCAAAACCTTTCTGAATTACCCAGAATTTATTTCTGAATAGGATTGTTTCAGCTAGAAGGAGCACCCCATTATCTTTTGGAATCTTTCATGGTAAGACAACCTGTATAAAAGTATCCTGTACACTTTTTTTGGCATGTGCACCACTTGTCATCACAAGAATTCAAAACTGCATAGCTTTTAGAATGTTTTTATTTCTCCAAATATTATTTGAGAATTAGATTCAGCTACCTTTAAAGTTCAGACTGAAAGCTACTTGTCACTGGGACATAAGTATTTCCCCTTGAAATACTCCCTACACACCACAATTTTCCTCTTACTACTTACAACCTCTATCATTGAAACCTACATATCTTTTAGACTGTTTGAGATTATCCAAATATTATTTGAATATCAAAATCAGCTACCTTATAAGGTCAAACTACCAAGTAGGTGTCCTTGGGAAATCTTTATTTCTCCATGTAATCCCTCCTACATGCCTTTGGTGGCCTGTGACTACTGGCCACCACCAACATTGAAGCCTACCTATCTTGTAAAAATTCTATAATTCTCCAAATATTTTTACAAAATTAAACTCAGCTACATTAAAATTTCTACCCACCAGCTACATGTCATTGGGACATAACTATTTACCCTTGTAAACCTTCCTACACACAGCAATTTACCTCTTACTACTCACTGCCCCAAATATTCAACACTGCATATCTTGTAAAATGTTTGGGATTGCACAAATATTAATCCAAAACCAAATTCAGCTACCTTGAATGGTCAAAAAAAGGATCCTTATTCTTGGGAAATAACTATTTCCCCTTGTAAATCTTCCTACACAATGCAATTTCTCTATTACTAGTACTACTCACTGCAACCAACATTGAAGCCTACATATAATATTATAAAACATTCCTAATTATTAAAATATGATTTGAAAATGAAAATAAGCAAGCTTGAAACCCCATGTTATCAGCTACATGTCTTTGGGACATAACTATTTCTCACTTTAAACCATCCTACACACCTTTATCTGCCTATCACTAACTACTGGCCACCACAAATTATTCCAAGCAGTATATCTCTACAAATTTTCATAATTTTTAATATATTATTTCAAAATAAAATTAATCTATGTTTAAAATGAGAACTACCAGCTATTTGTCCTTGAGAAATATTTATTTACCTTTGTTAAACCCTCCTACCTTCATTTTGCCTTTAACTAATTACCACCACAAATATTCAGACCTCTATATATTTCCAAATGTGTCTAGTTCCTCAATTATTATTTAAGACAAATCACTAGCTCTCTTAAAAGGTTGAACTAAAATGCATAGGTGAATGGAAGGACCTAGTATAGTACTTCCCAGCACTATGTGCCCCGTTGTACTTGACTTTCCAACCATTTGCCCTTCCTGTTACTTTGATGAATATGTCTGTTTCTTGAATGAAAGAAGATATTAAATGAAAGGTAAAATTTCATAGTAGAATTTGTGGTGTATCTACAAAAAAAAGATATATATTTGGTCATGCTTGGGTCAGGTTGTCTCTCAATAGTAGCAGGATGAAATTCCCTACCCTTAAGATGAGTTTCTACTCAAAGAAAAAGGGATTACTGTTCACTAGGAAAAATAATTTCAGGATATCATTACATTTTTCAGCATCTTAAAAACAGTTGTATTAGTTTTCAGGTGGTGTTACTTGATCATCATGTTCTTCCTGAATTCTCCACGTAGGTTGACCAATCTTAAACAAACAACCATCCAGTTTTATCAGGTTTGAGTTACTGCGGATAGGCTCTACAGCTTTTTATCATGCAATTGAGAAGCCCTATCAGAAATCAGTGTCTAATTACTTACATCTCAAAATTTTTCAAGGTAGAAATAAGTTCTCTATCAACATAATTGCAGTTTGGTTTATCTGGCAATTTGTTATTTGTTTGATAGTTACAATTTTGTGTTCATGATGGTCATCAGAAAAATATATCCACGCTAATGGTTAATTGGAACAAGTATTCTCTTACTTTTACTTAATTGGAGAAATGAGAATCCAAAGGATGTTCTGATTTGTTACTTAAATATTTACATGTAGATTCTTGATTTTGTATTTACTGCAGTTGTGTTATTCAAATTCTGGGACTGATTTCTTGTATTTTTCCACATTTTATTGTTTTGCTTTTTCCAAAGATGATAAGGCAAGTTTGATGGAATCTTGCTTATCCCTACAATCAAATTCACCTAGGCAGGAATTAGTTTGAATTGCTTGTTTACTTCAACTGACTCACACGAGGTAGGGGTTGTTCATGAGCGGTGTTTGTTTGATTTGATACACTTGGACTCACAGCGAACTGCAGTTTGAAATTTATTATGATGGATTAGCTGTTGGGATACTCACAACGTACCAAATGATACTGAGGAATCTCCTCACTATCAATGATTACCCATCTAGATCTTGTAGGATGATTGGTAGGCATGATACTCATGAAAGGGATTAGACTATATTGCAGAGGAATAATTCCCAAACTATCATCAGAATCCCACTTGCCTGGGGATCAGCGCTTTATGGAACAGAGCCATAGCATTTCAAGCTGAAGACAAGGGTGGCTGTAATTGATGGTTGGTGATAGACTCAGACCACAGTTAGAACACATCTCTGCCTTGAATTGCTTTTTATATGGGAGTTCAAACAATTGGTTGTTTGAGTTTTGATCTTGCTAGTCTTATCAATTGTCGACGGGGTCGGGCAAATACAGATGACCTTTCTGGTTCCCTGGAATCTCTTCTGCTAGTCGCAGTAAAGTTTTATCAACAAGGAGACAAAAGAATAATCATAATACTCTTCACTTGTTTATACGTTATGGTTGACCTGGCTCAAACGCTTATACGGTGCTTGAAACTCACAAAAAGTTAGAAACCAATATGCTATTTCTCTGAAATCAGGTCTCTTGGAAAATGTGGGCATGCTTGATGAACAATACTATTGGCAAGTTAGGTTCTTGCGCACAACAAAATTCCGTGCCAGTTTACTTTGGTTAATCATATGGCACATTGGGAGTTTGTTGTGGAGTCTTTCTGATCATGTTGAATAGTTTTAACAAGGGGCTTTTCCGTTAGTTGTTACTGCTTAAGCATACTTGGGTCCTGCTGGGTGAATTAATGCTTGATTCAACAATCAGTCTAACTCTTGCTTAATTGTCAAAGCAGTATAGCCAGTAGTTGACCTCAAATTTATCAAGTAAAGCTTGTGTTATATATTGTAATTGTATTGAGAACTTCAAGCAACATTCTTTAGCGTAACTAGCTGGGTCGGAAAGGGGAAATCTTGCTCTCTCATTTGTGTTGGGCTCTATCCAATAAATGTGGGCAGCCTTCGGCTGAGAGAAATCCAATTTGAGGTTGCCACTCAACTATCTAACTCAATTGGATTTATTGCTAATACTATTTGGGATCACAACCTTCAGAGTTATGCAGGAAGTTACTCCATCTGCTGTTTCAGGCTCAACGCACTAATACGGTGTCTTGAGATTCATTGCTTAGTTCATTAATCAATTTCCTATTCTCAAGTGTCCAAGTGTTTTAGCAATATCACTTAGCATGTCTGAACATTATCCTATGACTTGGAGGATCAGCATTCAGTAGAAACTCTGATTTTGGGGTAGGGTACGGCCCAGAAAGAAATTGTTTCGAGAAGAGTTTGTTCACAAGGACCATGCCACAATATTTTGAGTTCTTGTGCCCTTATATACAGGATTTGAGCCGTATGAGCTCGCTAGAAGCGTATGTATTGTGAATACTCTTTGGGATCAAATTCTACAGACATGTGAAGGAAGTTTCTCTGTCAGTTGCTTTTGTTCCAACACAGAAATGTGGTGTATAATAATTCTAACTTTGTTGGATAGTCAATTTCCTCCTTTGGAGCATTGTCAAATTGCTTTAGCAATATCACTAGCATGTCTACAGTATCACTAGTATGTCTGAAAATTGTTCTAGGGAATGTGGGGTGCATATCACTTTTCTTGTTAAGGCTGTTAAAACTCTTGTTATTACCACATCATTGTCAGCGCCATTGATTCTCAGTCATCAATGTAGTTGCGGAATTGGTTTTCATTACTGGTCTGAGCCTCGCAGGCAGGGGAGAATTCATGAGGTATGCCTGAAAATGACTACTTTGTGCTTGCTACATCTCAAAAGATAATTTGCAATATCTATCTTGTGCTTTGCAATAGTTGCCAAATCAATGGGAAGTGAGAACTTGCCCTCTGTACACAGTTTTTGCTGAGAACAATAATTCTAAAGGTGTCTTTCTATTCTTTCTCTTGTTCACGTTGGCAAAAGGTCAAACAGCACGCTTTGTGATGTATGTCGAATTGTGTGATGCTGGTAATGCCGTTCTACAACACGTAAGACAATGATAAAACCAAGAGACAAGCTGAAAGGTCTATTTGAGACTTCTCTTACAAACACTATTTGGGGAACGGAGTATCAACTGGTACGGATCTTTGTATTGGAAGGAGGGTGGTAGGCATAGGCTACACAGAAAAGGTAACGTCCTCAATGCTGCCGTGTGCCACCGTTTGCGGTTCTTGCTCTTTACAAAGCAAGGCAGTCACATTAATGCATCAGGGCAGCTGAACAAGCCTGTCAATGGGGTTTTTAGGTAGTTGGCATTTCAGGGGAGCTAGGGATTTGTCCTTGCACTACAAAAAGTATTGGATTGCATTGTGAAAATGTGTGGTAACATTGCATGTCACATGCAATGTCACCTCACATTTTCAAAATGTGATTGAATTTCTAGGGCAAAAAATTCAATTGCATTTTGAAAATGTGAGGTGACATTGCTTGTGAAATGCAATGGTGCCTCACATTTTCAAAATGTGATTGGATTGCTAGGGCTAAAAATTCAATTGCATTTTGAAAATGTGAGGTGACATTGCATGTGACATGCAATGTTACCACACATTTTCACAATGCAATCCAACACTTTTTGTAGTGTTGGAGTAGCTCTAGCTGAGGTCAACAGTATAAGCCCTCTTCTTGTCGAGGCAGGTGATGGATAGGAGAATACTTGCTGCTGACATTGTTGCATGGCAATGCTGTTGCTTTCTGCCGGGTATTCAAGGGTTAGATCAAGGAGCTTGCTGTAACAGGAATTCAGGACTCCGGTTGCAAGCGCGTTTAGGAAACAATTACAGCTGATGAATAAATTCCGGCACGCTAGTAATGGGCTGCGGCAAAAAAGAGGGGTTTCATCCACTATGCTGTTGTGCACTGCTATGTGCCGGTCTGTTGTTATTCAAGACAGGAATGGTCCCATTGATATATCCAAGTAGCTTCAATAAGCGATTTGTTTTTGTTCTGGCTACACTGAAGAAGACCATGGTCTTGTTGACTGTTTGTTAGTTCAAGACGCCGTACGCGGGTAGCAGATGCTTTTAAGAATTGGTTTGGTATGGTGTGTCATTCAAACAAGGAATGTGAGTCTTTGAAAGAAAGTTTTTTTTGGTGAGTGTGTTGCCTTGCACATATAAGAAGTAGTGGCTTGAAATTATATTTATGTATCAAAAAAAGAACTGTTAGCGCAAGGAGTAGTTTGACAGGTGGTCCATACAGAGTCAACACCCAAAAACTCATGATTCGGTGACTGAGGTCGGTTATTGCTTCTGAGAAAAATAAACAATGAGCTTCATGAAGACTTGTTGGGTTCACAAAAAGAGATGTGGTGGCAGGTAATCAGGCAATATTTTGACAAGCAGGACAAGTAAAACTGCGGACAAGAATTGTTGGTGATAGATAATAGCTTACCATTGTGAATCAAAGATGAAACATCATTGTATCAAGATGCAAGTAATTTTTGACAGAGGATCCTTGTAGAGTTGCAGTAACAAAGTTTTTCTCCGCAAAAGATAATTCAACATGCTGCTGTCCGGTAACTTGGTACAAAGCGGAGATGGCTCTTTAGATTGAATTCTTGAACTGATTCACAGTTACAGGACAGCAAGATGAGGATTAAGAAGGCATAGTCAATGGGATTGCCACTTGGAGAGTTGTTAGGAATAGACACTAGTGATGGCATGACAAGTTCAGTGTTGAATCAAAGGATTGCTGAAGGGTCTGTGTGGTTTATAACAAGCAGAAGTTTTGAAGGCCAAAAAGCAACAGGCAAAATACAGAGTTTTTTTTCTTCATGCTCTTTTTTGATTGTTGGTTTGGTTCCTTGTGACAATGTAAGTACAACAAAAATTTTTTGTGAGTTGGAAAAAAAATGTAACCAGTTTTTTGTCATGAAGACAAAGGTTTTTCCCGGCCAGACCCCCAATTGTCAGCGTCAGTGATGCCAAATAAGTGACTCTTTCTAGCTACAGTGGCTGAAAGAAATAATAAAGTTTTGTGTGCGTGTAAAACACAGGAGTAAGGGGTATTTATTTGCAAAATAAATGGAAAAGAAATAACAAAAACAATAATGTTTTTGTTAACAGAGGGGCCTGGGTTACAGGGGTATTTACTGTGCCCTCTACAGATCAGGACCTGTTAAAAACAGGGGGTATTTTGGGGTACCTGATAGTCTGGTCCTTTGTGAAAGGAGTATGCCCAGATAGTGATAACCACAGAGAAATAACAAAAGAAATAACCTACAAGCTTACTCTTTTTTTCAGGGTTCTTAAAGGGATTAAAAATGGATTTCAGGCGCTCAGATTGAATGTGACTTGGTTTTGGTGAAGTGCTGAAGGTTTTTTGAAGGGTTGATGGCGAAATTC
>LUKR01002089.1:0-10529 GCA_019395275.1 Puccinia brachypodii
GCAGGTTCAGGCTTAGGGTTAGGGGTTAGGGGTTAAGGGTTATGTATTATGGATTATGGATTATGTGATATCAATGCCAGCTCATCCAGCAGATTTTACCCAGGAGCTGTATGGGAGGAGTTGTGGCGTACTAGCCCACCAAATTCCATATTGTGGGGCCCATGCAAACCAAGGCGTACAAGCCGGGGGTCATGGGTTCCCTCCCACTAGTAATGTGAGCTGGGTGAGCTGGGTATGAGATGATCTCATCCAGAGTTTTAGACCCAGCTCACATAGCTCGGCCTTGTTTTTGGCTTCAAGCCAATGATAATGCCACCATTATCTTTGGTTTGAAAATGAAGGTTTTGATTGACAAAACTCCACCTAACAAGGAGACCCATCACGGTAAGTTCCCATTCTTCTTTCTGTAGACATCCTTGAGCCTGTTGCAACAGGCAAACTAAATCATGCCTGTACCTTCCTGTTACCGTCTACACAGGCAACACCACGTGCAAGAATGAAAATAATGGGCCTGCTCAGGCCAGGATACCGCCATAGCCTTACCAGACCCCTATAAGGGGGCTGGAGGGCCACACAGTGATGGGCTGGTTACTGCAGGCATCAAAACCCGCAAGATGTTGTGTATAAAAAGCACTGGGCTGCTTGTTTCTTTCAATAGTTGTTTCCGCCATCAACCAATGCTATCACATCTTCTTGATCACACCCAATCTCTTTACTCAAAAGCTCTTCATTATAACCATCACATATCTCAATCCCATCCCACAAGTACGCAAAGACCTTGTGCCGCGACTTGCGTTATTCTCATAGCTTCCACGCACTCTATCTCTTTGCTACCTTGTATACTTCAAGTATTTCCTCTGCTTTAAAAGCATTAACGCACCTTTACCCTTGCTCTCAGGTACTGATGGCGCTCATCACTTTCTAAATGTTGTCTATAGAATATTTAAGTTGTATTGATCTAACAGAAATCAATCTCTCAGTTTTGAATTCTTTCAGAAAAGTCCGGGTTCCTATTTCTAAATCCTAAAAATCAGGATTCAGAAATACAAACTAGGATTTCCCAGGGTTTCTATTCCACCTGCGAGGTGAAATTCGCAAGTCCCCTGCGCTCTCGGGTTCGGGCCTTTCGGGTGGCCCCGATAAGCTAGCGCGTCTCAGCAAGCAACGCGACTAAAATTTAAAATTTAAAATTTAAAATTTAAAAGAAAACCACCACCACTACCATGTTCAAGACTAACGCTCTCCTGACTGGCCAGCCCAACCGCAAGATCCACGAGCTACCAGCTGCGCTCAAGGATACTAACCCACTCAAACTGCGATATCCACATCGGCTGAACTTCTACAACAAGCCTCCTGATTCAGAAATAACAATAGAAGAGTTCGAAACCTGGGCAATTGACCGCTTGAAAGGTCAGTCAGTCAATCAACTAATCGGGCTGAATACTTTGGAGCCAACCTAAGCTAAACCGCGCTCTGACTCTCAATCGTAGTTCTTGCTGAAATCGAGAACTCGGCTTCAAGAAATAAGAGCTTCGATGAACTCAAAAATACGTTAAACTTACGATGCAAGGAATTTCTCCCACTCAATGCCAATACGGCTCATAATGTCAATCATGACCAGGAACGAAGGAAAGACCACTACTCTCACTTTATACTCCGACTAGCATTTTGCAGATCGTATGTTATTCATGCAATCTTTTTCTTCAATAAATTGTACCCTGCTTTGTGTTGACTTAATTCTGAATCATCAAGGGAAGAACTGAGGAACCGTTTCGTGAATGCAGAGACCCAATTATTTCGTTACAGGCTCGAAACCGATGATACTTCAGAACGAGCGGCATTCGTCTCATGTCTTAATCTGGATTGGAAAGAAGCGAGTCCAGAAGAGACGATCGGGGCCAGAAGAGCATTCACCAAAGATAAAAAACATTTGGGGGAGGAAGGTACCTACTACAAGGTATGTTTTGTTTACATCGATCTCACATTGACGTCCCCCATTAACTTGGTCTCCTTTTATCGAAAAAAAAAAAAAAAACAGGTCCGTTGGACTAAGGTGCCGGATTTGGTTGCAGCGCGTCGAGTTTACCTTTCTGCTGGATACGCATTCGTCGCCAGTAAGGATCAATCTTCAATTATCATACAAGAATTTTCAACAAAACTACTCCAGGCGTTAGAAGTGAATGAATTTCCATGTCCTCTTGTGGAATCAATCCCCGACCCGCTAGTCCGCTGATGCACAATGTTCTCCAACCAGATCACATCCAAACACTTACCCTACATGGACGAAGATTCTCGTCTACTACCCGTATTAGAGCACTTATCGATCAGCTTCTTAGCCGGTATCTCGGGATCAGACTTCGTCGCTTCAAGTCCCAACCCAGACGGCGGAGAACTCACGGCATCGATGATTGATGGACTTGCAAAACAACACTTCCCTCCTTGCATGAAAAATCTATGGATCCTGTTACGGAAAGATAAACACTTGAAATACGGAGGTCGGCAGCAATTGAATCTGTTTCTTAAAGTATGTTTGTATTTCAAGTCTTCTAACCAATCCATCATCCCGGGCTTGAGAACAAAAAACCGATTGATATTTTGACAACAGGGGATTGGATTACCAATTGAGGAAGCTGTAATATTTTGGAGACAGGCGTTCTGCAACATAACTGATGACAAGTTCCGGAAAGACTACCGATATGCAATCCGACATAATTATGGGCTAGAGGGTAGTCGAACGAATTACCAACCCAAGTCATGTGTGACGATCATTACCGGCTCGGTCGGCCCGCTGGAATCACACGGATGTCCATTCAAACACTTCAGTCAGGTCAACTTAACCCAGCATCTCAATCAGGTTTACCAGATCGACCTCAAATCGGACTTGATGAAAGACATTGTCGAGTTCAAAAAGAATGAGCATTACCATCTTGCCTGTACCGCCGTTTGGGAACATCAACATAAATCTCTGGGTGTCAAAAAGGGTGAAGGTTTAGGACAAGGCGAATCAGTCTCACATCCGAATAGGTCAGTTATGTCTTCTTGTTGTTTTGCTGTGTGGACTCCGGTAGTGAATGTCAATCGGTATCGAGACATACTTATTTTCAATGACGTACTGTAGATACTATGAAGCCAGTTACCGGTTAAAAACGGCTTCTAATCCGGCCTAATAATCCACTTAGTCAGATTGACTCACATCAACATACCTGTACTGAGAAAGAAAGAAAAAAATTGTACTTTTATGAATTTTATAATGATCTCTACATAGTTTTGCTTTACAATCCATGGATGTTCCGGCAGAAATCATAAAGCTGACTATGTTGGCTTTTGAGACTAAATAATTGAAATTTCAAATTCACTTCAACATTTGAGATTTTGTTTTCCCATGTTATTAACATTAATACCAAATGAGCAATTATTATGAGTAAATAGATACAAATTAATTTGATGAACTGTCTTCCTAATTCTGAGTATTCATGAATCTGTATGTACTTGGTTGATGCTGGAGATGACAGATGCTTCATGATTCCTGAGTTGATTCAAACTTTTGCACATTCGGAGAAATCTGTGGCTCCAAGAGACTAGGAAAACTGCATGCATGCATGGATGGGCGTTCAAATGCGTGTATGTTGAAGGCAGTCAACCTTCGTCGCCAATTTTTTCTCGCAATTTTTGAGCCGTGAATGTGGTGGAATGGTGTTGTGACACGTTATAAATGATTATGTGAATTTACCATATCCTAGGTGAACCATCTTGATATGAAGAATACATTCAATTTTATATATATATAACAGTAGCAGCGACATGTGCGATTTGAGTGTTGAAGAAAATAATAATATCGACTCCCCCGCCCCCGCCCCCCTTGTCCCTTTCTTTTTTGTAATTACGAACAGCTTTTGAATTACTTATCTTGTCAATAGAGACTGAGAATTAAATGATCTGATGATACACAATTTTCGATAGTAAGATGAACTCTAGAATCAAGCTCAATCGACAGATTGATTTAATTCGTTCAAGACTTGGGAGACTCTCAGTCCCCATTCCTTTGCTTTGAGCGGTGCTTTATCGAGATCTTTGACGCGAAGAACGAGCCTATCGAACCGATCGGGGTGGTAAGAAAGTAAAGCAGTCCTGATGATTTTCTTCCTGATTAGAGCACTAGCGGGATCATCTGGTAAATGACCGACGAGGAATTCTCTGATTGAATTAGAATTCAATCGATCCATGCCTGAAAGACGTTCTTCTTCTTCTTCTGGCCCGCTAGGGTAGACTGGCCATGGGATTTCGTCAAACTCAATCACCTGTCCGATCTCGTCCTTCAACTTTTGTCTTGATCCTGATCCTCCTTCCTCCTTATTGTTCTCAGCCTTCGATCCATCCGAGTTCAGTAAACAGTTCAGTAACTCCCAACGTCGGATGTAGGAGTCCCTAGAACGTTGTAGATCCTTCAGTTTTTGATTGGCCTGCTTAATTGATTCTCGTTCGGCGCGAAGTTTAATATCGGCTTTGTGTTTCTTACGGGCTTGATGAGCTTCTTCGCGTGCTTTTTGTCTCTTCTCTTCATGATCTTTAAGGTAGAGGTAATTTTTCCGATTAGATTGACTCCACATTCGTTTACGAATATATTCCTCGTATTGTTCATGTTCCAATCGACCGAGTTGGTGACCGTTGAGGTCAGAATGAGCATGAGCCCGACTCTGGTGGTCTTGCCAACGACGTGGAAGCACGATTTCGTCTTCGAGGAGGGACTCGAGTCGAAGGTCGTCATTTTCGGCATGGAGAGCGTCTCTGAGTTTCGATTGGAAGTCTCTGGAGCTCGTCGAGGGTATGGATAGGAGTTGATTAGCGAGACTGGAGGATGTGGTGGTCCATTGAATCACTAACTCGTCCCCTCCTCCTCCCGGGTTTTGTCTACCTTTCCCCTTGTCAGCCTCGAAGGCTCGTGAACCGGACGAAGAGCCCGATGGGAACTGGTCCATCACATTTCCTGGACCGTAGGGCTCGGGAGGAGGGTCGATCGATGGAGAGCGAGTCCGCTGTCGACGTCTGTTTTGTTTGTTGATCTTCTGACCATCATCGGTGTTCTTCATGCGTAGTTTGCCTACTACCATCGTTGCTTGTCCGTTGGGTTGGGTTGTTTTCTAGCAAAAAGAGGAGGGATGGATCAGCTTGAACCTTTCGGACGACTTGAGAGATTGACGAGGAGGAGAGGGAGGATCAGAACACAAGTTGATAAGGCCGAGGTTTTGTCGTCAGCACTAGGACGAAGACAGCCAGATGGCCGGGCTTCTCGATAGCTCAAAGAACAAGGATGACAAGTTGCAAGTTTATTCATCTTTTGGAGAGATTAAGCTGGACTGGAGATGGTGATGGGACTAACCTGGGATGTCGTGATGAAGTTTTCCTCAGACTCACACCCTCGGTGGAGGTGGGGAAGTAGAAGTGGGAAGTTGCTCTTCGGTTGGGGACCCACTCGGCTGGGACCAATCGACGTGGCACTCGACCCAGCAGGAATAGCAAACCACAACAACAACCACCATCATCATCATCATGGCAGACGAAGTACCTTCCCTCGAACCCTCTCTCCAAAACATCCTCGATCAAAAGTGTAAGCACCAACACATCCCCATCAATCAAACCAGACACTAACCTCTATCCCTCATTAAGCCTTGAAATGGATCTTTTGTGGTAAGCTTTTCGCTATACATCCTTTCAGTCAGTCTTCATTCACTGATTCTCTGCTTTGGATTCTATTGGAAACAAAAGGTGGAAAGGGAGGTGTCGGTCAGTCACATACATTTCAAAATCAACCAAAAAAAAAGGCACTCACACAAGCGATCTTGATATATACAGGTAAAACGACGACATCATGTTCATTAGCAGTTCAACTAGCATCCTGTCGAGAATCAGTCCTACTGATCTCCACAGATCCTGCCCACAACTTATCGGATGCGTTCTGTCAAAAGTTTGGAAAAGATGCCACGCTCGTCAACGGGTTTGAGAACTTATATGCGATGGAAATCGATCCCAACTCTAGTTTACAGGAGATGGTTGAACAGTGTGAAGATCTCAATGTATCCCTCTATCTTTTACCTCAAGAACCGAAGTCTGACCTTGTTCTTCCTCATCAATTTATTACATAGCTGAGTCGCAGGGTGGAGGAGGAATGGGCGGTATGATGCAAGACTTGGCATTCGCCATTCCCGGTGTGGACGAGGCCATGGGATTTGCCGAGATTATGAAGTGAGTCAAATCAAATTGATTCCCGTCTTCATATCCGCGTGGGGCGATATGTAGCTCACCATTGGGGTAACAAAACCGACTGATTTTCTCCCCTTCTTCAAGGCACGTGAAATCGATGAAGTACTCGGTGATTGTATTCGACACAGCCCCCACAGGCCATACCCTGCGCTTCTTATCCTTCCCAGCCGTGCTCGAAAAAGCCCTCGGAAAACTGTCCACTTTGGGTGGTAGATTCGGGCCAATGATGCAACAGTTTGGTTCGATGATGGGTGTGAACACGAATACTGAGGATATGTTTGGAAAGCTGGAAGATATGAGAGCCGTTATTACCGAAGTTAATAACCAATTCAAAGACCCTGTCCGTCTCTATTTCTCTTCATCTCATCTTGAACTTCACTAACATTACAAAAACGCTTTTTTAAGGACCTAACAACGTTCATCTGCGTTTGCATATCCGAGTTCTTATCACTTTATGAGACCGAACGATTGATCCAAGAATTAACTTCGTACGAGATCGATACTCACTGTATTGTTGTCAACCAACTCCTGTTCCCCAAAGCCGACAGCGACTGCGATCAATGTAACACCCGATACAAAATGCGTTCGTATTCCCTAGTCATTCTCTCCCTTGACTTCTTTTCTTCGTCTAACGTCTTTCTTTATCATTAATGTTTTACGTATAAAGAAAGGAAGTACTTAAGAGAGATTAACGACCTCTATATCGAAGACTTCCACATTATCAAAATGCCTTTGTTAACTGAAGAAGTAAGAGGAGGAGAAAAAATCAAGAGGTTAATAATCTTTCTAAATTTTTTGGCAGAGATTGTATTTTACTGATGGTCATGTTTTGTCTATACTGCTCTGCTGTTGACCAATACCTCTCTAGTTTCTCGAAGATGTTGGTCGACCCATACAAACCCCCATCATCACAAATCTTATAATCATGATTTCACATGCAGTACCAACCAAAAAAAAACACTACCACATCAACAAAACCTACTCTCGTAATACTAGAATAAATTTCTCAAAAACCAAACCTTGCACAAATAAATACTCCACAAAGAAAGACATACAAATATATACGTTACAAACAGAAGTATCAATCTCTTTTTCTTCTTATGATTGCTTTTTTAAGGGGGGCTCAAAGAGAAGAGAAAGTTAAGATACGTTATGTAATATTTTTCTTTTGTTGCTTGAAGGAATTATTCATTTCTCTCTCTCATGGTTTCCAACCAACTATCAATTTCTTCTACATTCCTCCCTAAGCTGTATGTGAACAATTGAACCTCATCAGACAGGCCAAGACATACCACAAGATCTAAAAGGCAACAAAAAAAATTGTGGGAGAATTAAATGTTTTATATGATGGTTCAACAGACAATGGTTCTTTTGTTCTCTTGTGCAAGAAACCAAGTCTGGGACAAGTTGGACTTCTAAACTGGCTCTAAAAAGTGTTTGAGTCTCATTGTTCAGTCAGTGATTGTTCAGCATAGTTTGATAAACACATTCAATTCCATATTCTACCTAACCCTTTTACCTTATCAAACACAATTATTTCTCACATGTATAGAGGGTATTGGATTCAAGACAAGCTTGATTAATTACTGGCTTTTTCTTCCCTTAATTAAATCAAACTGTCAAAGTGATGGTAGAGTTCTAACATGAGTGGGTAGTAGCTAGGGTATATCAGTTTAGATGAAGAGAAAACATTGCCTTGTCTAATTCTGATCTTTGGCAATAATTCACCAGTTAACCCAAGAATCTCTTTTCTAGTTTTACAACTTGAAAAGAAAAAAAAAATGATTGATTATCACTCTGCTACTCAAGTATATATTCTATCCTGACAATTAAACTAGATTTATATGTAGGTAAAAAAATTCAGTATTGACAGTATACACCATGAATTCTATTCAAAAATTCACTGGCAAGCCCAATACAACCACATTTACAGGTGTAGTTTGCCTTGTCATGATGATCAACAGGCTTAACACCATGGAAAATATGATGTGAATACATGTCAGGTGACATGGAGGGACTGAATTGAATCAATTGAATACCTTCATGTCACCCAACATGTATTCCCCTCAAATTTTTCATGGTGTAACTAGGCATAAAAAAGCTTTTGAGAGAGTACATTGGGGACTGGAAATAACATATAATTAGGTGTTGGGAAGCAGACTTTGAGTCCGCTGATTCAGATGCAGGAAATGCTTCGGCACTCAGACCAACAGTGTGAAAGCACAGATTTCAAGTTCATCAAGGTGCAAATTTCCCATTTGACCAGAACTCAAAAGACTCATTGAATTTGTTGAATCTCAGTCGTACTCCTCCTTCTTTCTTTCTCTCTTCCCACAAATACCTTCACTCATTTCATTTTAACATCACCAGAAGGTCTACTCTATAGACTGATAGTAATAAGTTTTGGTTGGCCTTCATCACATTGTAGTAGTCATAGAACACCAATCCCTAGTTGAAGGAATAGTAATCACTCTTGTCTCAAACCTTTTCTTCTAGTATTTCATCTCTTCAATTGTCAAGATTGATTTATTAGAATTAACAATCCTAGTAGAATTGTTATCAAATTACATTGTCTCTCTCTAAGTTTCATCTCCACCAACATAAAAATTTCTGAATTAAGTTTATTCAAATTTGTTTCTTTTTCAAATACATTTCATATTCTTTTTATTTCATTACTTGTATCTAAACTATTTATACTGCCTAGCTAAAACACTTCAAACATTTGTAATTCACCCCTGAAGAAAAACATAAACTTGGATGATGGAAAATGTTTGGCTAGTTTTGAAATTTTTTGCCAGTTGTCAAACTGAGCCAAAACTGAGAATGCTCAGCATCACCCCCAAAACTTACCAAAATGGATAAAATTGTGTTTTAAACAGCTTTATAATTTATTTATTTTTTTGGCTGAGCATGCTCAGCATTGCTCAATTTTGCTACTAGCATTTTTTTTTTCAAAGTTGGTCACCTATTTTCCCCTATCCAAGTTCACATTCTTATTCAGGGGTAATTGCAAATGTTTGAAGTAAAAGATAATTAAATCATTGGTTATCCTCTCCTTTTCACCTTGAGTCCCTCCAAGTCACCTTAAAAAGTCGCCTTAAAGTGCCTTGAGTTCCTTTCAAAAACCTTTCTTTCCTTGTCTCACTTTTTTCTTTGTGACTGAAGAATCCTGCATCAATCCCTAACATATAACAGACTTTGACTTGCCCTAACCCCTCATGCAACTGAATACCTTTTTTTTCCTTCCTAGAGATTCCAAAGAATCTCTTGGCATCAACACTCAACAACTACTGGTTCCCTGCTACAGGCAACCAACACTGCAAACGTCATCTCCTCAAACACTTTTTCCCATTGTGAGAACTCCTTTGGGACAGATGGAAGTTCTGCAAGGGGGGAATAATAGTTATAATATTCCAAGTGAGTATTACAACTGTTACAGGTGGTTTGAAAGACCCGCCACTCTATTTACTACACAAGAGTTAACACAACAAATTTTTTATTGTTATGGCTAAACTGATGATAGAGAAAACTTAGTATAGCAGTCTCTTATCAAACCTAGATCAAACACAGATGCCCCAGGACTTTGATAGTAGAAACTTTGTATGTGGGTGTTATAAGATTTGGACTGGATTCTGATGAGTTGGAAGTGAAATGTATGTCTTTTTATCTGGTTTTATTAGTTTTACATTTTTTCTTTATGGGTTTACTGATTTATATGTGAAAGTCTTAAATGACTGATAATACGTATAGAGTACGGAATGGTGATAATGTGAAAATATGTTGGTGTTGCCTTCTTCCTTGATCCTATATCTGAATATGGTTGGTTGGGATCACTTTGCTGTTTTGTTAAGATCACTTCTTGTGATTTTTGGTTTCATCCCTTGTTTGTATGTGTTTTCTGGTTGTGAGAGACCTTAAAGGGCCACCTGTTTTAAGATCACACTGTTGGATGGTTGGTTTGTTACAATCACACTGTTGGATGCAACAAGTGAGATGGTGGTTGATGGCAGGTTTTTGCCTGATGATCCCAATTGAGGGGGGAGGAAAGGCCTTTTTATATAGTCTTTTTGGTGGAAGGCTGACTTGTGGTTCTAGCCCTAAGTGTAACTGAATATGCATGGAAGTAGGGCCAACTTGTGGTTCCCAAAAGTGTGGGGACCGGTGTGGTACACTTTTCTGTCCTCAGAAAATTTACAATTTTTTTGTTTTTATAATGAACTAACAAGAATTACATACATGAATGAATTAGTCACATATTAAGGTTACATACG
>LUKR01002090.1:0-10525 GCA_019395275.1 Puccinia brachypodii
AGAACAGGGATAGGATATGTATACAGTCAGTGATATATCAATGATAGGACTGGAATAAGCAAAGTCACCCACTAGTGGGTTCCACATCTTTTTTCCTGGTGTCAGATGGTGCATCCAATTTGGATGTGAATGTGTAACCCTTTTCTTTGTAGTTGATCTTGGGCAAATGTAGAAGATTGTTAAGAGACTGATTCGGGGAAATGCAAATTGCAATTTTACAGCACATGATTTCAAACTATTGGGCAGCATCTAGCTGAGTGTCAAGTTCCGTTCCACGCACCAGATGTTGGAAGTTTGTGCCGCTCATTCTTTGCACAAGATTTATGCCAGTGTCAAGATAAATGGCCAAATTGGATCTTGAGTGGAATTTATGTAATCTTTCATGATAGCTTGTAACCGGATGTACTGTAAAAATACATTGGTAGCTGGTGCACGATGTTGTCCTATTTGCCAAATTACATTTTGTACCGGATTTCACCACTCGTGGACAAACTGCTAACTTAACCAAGTCCCTCTTCAGCGGAGGGGGAACGCCGTCCCGCAGCCTGCCTCCGGTCGGCGCACTGCGACACATGGTTTACCACTCGTTCGGTAGGAGGAGGGAGGGACGTTTGTTAGGTTAGACGAACTGCCGACTTGAGGGCTGTCATGAATGTGTTGAGATCACATGACCTCTGGAAGCTAGGTTAAAATCTTGCAGCTCTGTTGTCACACCTCCTTTTTTGGCAGCTCATTTTTGCAGCTTGCCTACTTGAGGCAGCACACCAGTTGCTGCTCAACTACTGCATATATCATAGAATTGGTAGCCTAATTGGCTGGTGAAATGGATAGGATTTTGAACTGCGCTGGGATTACACTTGAATTGCAAAACGATGAAATCTTTTGTACCTAATCGTGAATGTATAATGTAAAACTATGGGATGAGGTGTAAATGAGGATAAAAAAAAAAGCAAGCATTTTCGTGCACAATCGATCAACAAAAGGAGATCAGAAAGAAAAATTTATACGCAGGGGTTCAGTTTTCCACGAGATATACCAATTAATTCAATGAGTTCTTGACTTTCTTTGCTCCTGCCTTCTAATTCCTAGATTTTGCAAGCGGTATCATCGACGAGCACGGGCGCAAAGTCTTGCGAGTCTGAAGAACGATGCTCCAAACTGATGGATAAATGGAAGAAATTAGCTCCAACTCGATAATTTGGAGCCACTACCGACACTTACCATGTAATAGACAAAACCGCAAAACTTGACGAACGCAAACCCGAAGGTAGACCAGAGGATCGCTTGGAAATATTTGCTGGAAGGACATTATGTCAGTTCAAGAAGAAATAAGGACAAAAAATTTCGAAGATATTCACGTTCTGTTGGGGCTACTCAGTCTCAACATTGCGATCGTTAATATGACGTTCATTATCAACCAAACACAGATTAATCGGGTCCGGAATGTTTTGTTCGAGTCGTCTTCGGTTGGCTTTTCAACTTCTTCAGCCATCTTGAAGGGTTGGACCGCCCTTAGAACTGTCTGTTGAAACTGTGCGTCTAAATCGGTTTGATTCTGTGGAATGGGAATCATACAACGAAAAGATGCGTCAGAGTCCGCACTGGTCAACATTGTGATGGCAAGAATTGACATACACGATGGATGTCTTCCACGATTTGCACACCTCCTTCTTTGGATGTCTTCTTACTGGAAATAGAGGGCAGAGCTTCTGCTTTGTCGGATCCTTTCGTCCCCCCTAGCATTTTCAAGAGTAAATTAGATCTAGTTCAGAATCGCGGATTTCTCGGAGGACTTACATGATACGTCGTGTAAATTGCAGAAGGCGTAAACCTATCGACAAAATGGTCAGCAAGGGAATAAACACCGGGGCTCCAACGAAGATTCTTACATTGAGAATATTCGTGAACGAAACAGCAACAAGAAGGAAAGGAATCATAGAGTGAAGGATATGCCAAGGGCTGTTGAGAATAAGTGTTTGTCAATACGCGGTCGACGAGCGTGGTAGCTGAGTTGTACGCACTCCATGTACAATATAGAAGACTGCCGAAAATTTACACCAATAAGCAGTTGCTTGTCTGGAAGATTCAGGAGAATTGATATTTGCTCACTATGATGTATATTCCGAATGTGCCAGCGATACCAGCAAAAATGGGACCTGTGCAAAAACATCAACATGTTTACTGCAACAAATTACCAGCTAAAGACGGTGGTACATACCATAAGTAGAACCCATGAAGACAACAAGGACGTCTCCGCCTTCAGCTGCATTGATTTGGGCAGATAACGGGCAGAACGCGTTGATGGTCAAAATCTAAATAGGAAAGTGAACGAGATAAGTCCAGAGGGATGATAGTAACCCTAAGAAGATCGGACTAATTCAGCTCACCAGGGTCATCCCAAGTAAATACGCAGCGAAGATCCCGAAACTACGGGTGTTGCAAAAAACATCAGGATCAAATGCAATAGACCGCGAGTCAGAAATCCTTACATAACGAATGAAATGAGGTAAGCAGCCTTTTCGCCTTTGGGCCGGTTACCCAAGGCCAATATCACTTGTAAAGCTACCAAACAAAGCTAAATTGTAGGAATTAATCAGCCTGAGAAGGAAGGGTCAGTCCAGCACATCTTTACACACATAAACGATTTTTAAAATCCAATGGGCATATCCTAGGTAGTCAGGTTTTGACGGCAACGAGTTGTTCTTCAAATATTCGGTGTTGTCGAACGTCGTCCCAGACCTACCACAAAGACCGTCATCAGATTAATTCCAGAGATTATAATTGGAGATAAATACACTTACCAGCACTCTTTGATTTTCCATGAGACTAAAGCCCGAGCTTGCTCGGGCGTGGTCGGGGGTGATGGAGGCGGAACTGAATTGTAGTCAGATATGCCACTAAAAAAAGATGGATCAGCTTCAGTGAGTTGAACTTGAAGGTAGGGGTGCGAGGCAGGAGAAAGTATATTCACGCGGCCAAGAACTGTCGAAAACAAAACCACGGGTTAACAGAGTGACATTGAGATAACAAGTAGATAGGATTGCAAAAAACGTACTGGGTCTCGCCAATTTTCTGCAACTATTGGAATGGAATGAACAATCATGTGCTCAGCTGTGAAAGTGGTATAAAGAGACGACGAAGACTCACTGATGTCGATAATTGCAGCAAATGTGGTAAACCAGTTCCCTAGAGCAAACCAACTCATGACCAGGCTGGAGAAAGTTGTCAGGATTCAAATTCACACATGACCGAAACAAGAAATTGGAACATACCCTGCAGTTGTGTAGAACGCTTGAACGTGCAGGAAGAACATCCTGATGATCCCGTGGCTAGAGCTGTACATTCGACTGAAATGAGCCAGAGCCTAAGGTAAAGGGAAACAAAAACACGATGATAAGCAGGCAAGTCTAAGCGATGATAGCTAAATTTGAATTAGAGCATACGTATATACCGGCGGCGAATGAACCTTCGTTTGGGAAAAGTGGACCGGGCAGACAAAAAAACGAAGATATTATGATGAGTGATCGGTTCAAAGGCTTGGGTAAAAGAGATAGCCATGTACCGTTCAACCATCGTCTTCTCTGCCCAATCAACTCAGCTGCTTCTTCGGGAACATCTGTCTCCCCCTTGGCAGGCTTGACGTAGCCCAAGACCCACCTCGATTTCGCTTTAGCAACTAGTTCAAAGCACAAAATTCGATCTTCGGCCAAGAACATGTTCTGAGAGGCCTCACATCAGGTTCGGTGCCCACATCTTACGGTGATACCCAACTGACCTTTTTGAAGATCCCCATGCCCTGGAATGCCAAAAAAAAGTTCGTCAACAACAGAAGCGAAACTCGGCAAAACAATTGTCGAAATGTAAAAAAATCTTACCTGAATTCCCTTTTTTCCGAGCCGTTCCGACAAGGAGTGGTCACCTAAATCACCATCCACATGAGAATTAGGCCGAATACACTAGAGGGAAAGTGGTAAAAGATGACATGAGCCTCACCGTGAAAGTATTGCTGAAGTGGTCGACCCAGGATGGCGTGGTAGCGATAGGCCGAGAAGGCCCCGGGAAGAACTGAGACGTAGCCAAAAGATGATTCCAAAGGCTTGTCGAGGATATCTTAAGAATAAAACAGAAACTTCAATTTTCATTCCTCGATATCAGTGACAAGCGGTGTCGAAAAACACGCACTAGACATCTGTGCAAATTGGATGGACGAGAAAAGTTCAGTATCTCGTTTTACCAATTTTTCAAAGCACAGAAGCCTGACCTTGTATTCAAAGTTTTGAGCCGCCACCAACGGATTGAGCAGCTTTTTGCCTCGCGCCACTTCAAGGCCGATTTTACTGTGTTAGCATAGATCTCACCTACAGAAATCACCGGAAAGACTCACACATCGCATGGATTTCGCCGCAAGCGCCTGAGCAATAGGGTAGAAGAGAATAAGTGCCTCGCAAAGAGGTCGAGGGAAAGACAAAATGATCGCGTACCTCCCAGATACGGATTGTGATGAAAGGCTTCCCACAAGTAATATAATGAGCGTTTACCAGGCTTAGTCCCCGCGTCAATTAGGATGCATACCTCTGGCTGAAGATGCGCTGCAACGGCATTGAATAGCCATCTGTGCGAGTTGATCTTCTTGGCGTTCTACACAACACATACAAATATGCAAGAGTACTCGAATGATAAGTGATGCGGATGGAAGGAAACCCCAAACAGTGTAGGAAATCAACCTTTTGTTTCAACACCAGTGTCATCTGGACAGGCACAAGATTGGCTGGATCGTTTGGTTGGGGCTGTATCAACTCAGGCTTCGGGGAAACTGACAATAAAGTGGTGTACTAATAAAGATGTTTAACGGCAGGAACATCAGACATAGTTCGTCCGAAAAGAGATAGAGGGTAACATCAAGCAAGCCTTAGAGATCCGTATGAAGGCCTACCTCAAAGACATGAGCTTGGGTCTCCTTGCCGTCAATTTGACGCTTCATAATACCATCCTGATATAGCCCGATAGTGGCTAAGACATCAAGGGTAGCTTTATCTGCTGGTTCGATACCGTCGAAAACCAAGACTACTGATATCATCTTCCAGGGTTCCGTGGCCGCTTCCTCGCCACCTCTGAAAAAAGTGACAAAATTTCAGTGTTCATGAAAAGGTATTTTGGGTGGCAGGGTAAATTCGAGGTGTGCATCAAATTCGAAAATTAACCCACTTTTTGGCAAGGTGTCGGAATTCGCTCCACTTCGCTTTGCACATGTCACGTAAGTTCACCATGACTCCATGAAGAGTACGAGCCACGAGGATTTTGTCTTCATTGTAATAAGTCTGCAGGGGAATTACTCAAATCAGCTCGAGTTTTGCGCGGAAGCTGTCAGTAGAAAGAGGGGGTACTTTGACGTACAATGGCGACAAGTAATTCGGTTTGTCGACCGTAGTTTTCAGTGCGAAGTGTCCAGCCGGCCTCTCTGGTGAAATCATCCGGGTCACAAGTAACTGCAGAATAACGCATGTGCGAGAACCTGCCATGGAAAAACACAGGAGTGAGTGATGCCATGCGGAATTTCAAAAGATTTATCCTGTTAGCTGCCCCACTCACTCAGTTGGTTCTCCCTTGTAACCGCCAGCCAGGTTCCCATTTTTGACGGCAGCTATGCCCGAAACAAAAAAAAAATGTTCAAGACAAATACTACTCTATAGTTGCAACTCGAGCGTGAACTTACTGGGGACCGGGTATTCGTTGACGAAATGACCATGCTGAAGCTTGACTTTGATCGTCTTGGCCCGTTTAGGGTCGATTTTCTGACGTCTACGCCAAGCTTCAGTGGTAGTTTGAGAGCGATAAAGATTGGTACTGGAGGTGCTACTGTATCTGGACTCGGCGTCATTGGGGTTGCTGTCTGAAAAATTGGCAGCCGGGAAGCCGAAGTTGACCACAGGAGCGTGTTCAGCCTTGGAAGCATCGGGTACCAGGCCGCCAGCTTCTGGGCGAAATCCACCTAAATTTGAATCGAATGGGGCATCCTTGAGGGGAACACCTTCGTCGTTCTCGTGATCGCCGAAAGGTAGCGGGGCCTCATATCGTGCCGATGGGGTGGCTAATTCGTATTCCTCAGATTCACCCGAATGGGAATTACTGTGGGATGGAACGATGTTTCCATAATGATGAGGGTCGGTTGGAGACCGCGGGGAAAGGGGGTCGTCGGTGTCGGACAAAGTATACCGACCCAGCTCAGGGTAGGGCCGCTCTGCAAAGGGATCCAACCGATCGGACGACATGATGTGAGATACGTGTGGCTATGAAAAAATGAGTCTTGAGGGGTGAGATGATTCTCCAAGCAGCTGCGGAGCTCAAGAAAAGGAAAAGAAAGAACTAAAAAAGAGGGCCGGTTGGAAGGTGGGATGGTCCGATGGTATTATTTCTAAGGTTCCAGGGTAGAGAGGAGTATCCAGGAAGTTGATCAGGCGAAGGAGATGAAGATGACAAGATGGAGAGCGGGTAAGACAATGTGCCGGACCGACGAGGATAGTAGTCTCCTGAGTTTTGAGCAAGATTTGATGAGCGGAGTTAGCACTTGGGAGTGTTTCGCTCGACCGCGTTGAGAGCACCGCTGGCGATGGCGAAGGTGATCTGGTGATAATGGTCAAGGGCTACTACGTCGGAATGGTGCTTCATCCGTTTGCGGCAGTCACTTATCACGATCAGCAAGCTCTTGGATTGGACGGCGGTGCAAGCAGCGAGACTCAGCCGCCGGTGGGTTTCAAAGGGTGGAGGCGGGTGAGACGGTGGACAGGAAAGTTGCTGCTGTCATCGCCGGAAACATTTGAGTTTTCTACGGTCACGACGCTCTACATCCTGCATGTTTGTAAGCTTGGCTGGAGGATTTGGTAATTACCAATTGTTGCCCCTTCAAGCTCCCTCGACTCATGCAGTCAGTTGACTCGGCGGTATAAACCCAAAGTTGATATCCCCAATGATCGCATCTCACTGCATGGGTAGTGTATGGTCTAAACGCTAAATATTTGCGTACCATGCAGATTTACGATATGCCGTTGGATTTCAACTTTTCAAGTCCAAATATGCCCAACAGGAGGCCTGAGAGAATAACACAAGGGCGAGAATACATGGGGGAGCGTGAATGTGACTCCGAGGGTCGGCTGGTTTGGCGACCCGGAGTCCGTCGATCCCACAAGCAGCAGACTGGGAGAGCCCCTGCCTGTGCCATCGCAGAAGGACTGGGACAGCTTGATTTGGATAAGGATCTTGATCCCATACGTGTCTTGCAAGTACTTGCAAGGCTCCTAGATCGGAGGAAAAATCTCGAAAGTCTAACATTAGACCCCTCCGCCGCCCCGCAGGTTGATTGGGAAAACACTCTTCTTGATGTAGTTGGTTGCTTCCGTTTCAGGCTTTCGGATTGCCTTGTTGCAGTGATAATGGTGTCTGAGGTCACGCCAGGGCATGGTACGAGTTTCTGAGGCCGGCGTTGCGATCTTTCCAGTTGGGTTTCGAATTCCAGCTTTCAAGTTGTCCGGCTTGGACCGGGCTTCGTAGACCGGGACAATCAAAGATCGTCAAGAGATCTCGTTCATACGCGTCAAAGATACAGCATGTTACGCTGGAAAGTAGAATGATCCAGAACAAATCTCATACAGCTAGCTTCTGTATCGGAACACCCTTAATCAACCGTCGATCTGCGAAAGAACCCGACCAGTGTCGAGCCGACGCTGGGAGCCATCCGGTCTGAGTGCTAATAAGCCTATCAGTTCTTTATCAGTGATTTCCACCATCCAAAGGAAGGATGAACATCGGAGGCGCCAATACTCGAATCTACATACCACATTTTCTTTTGTAAGTGCTCGGCTGATGATGACCTCATCAATAGCAAGACAACGGCTCACAATTGTGTGGGTTCGAGTCTACAAATTACCACCATTATGTCATAATTTTGTAAGTTTCCAACTTCCACGAGGAGGGTTCACGATTGAATTTTACAAAACTTCAACATCCACTTTGAGCATTTTACAACAAAAACTCAGCCATCTGGAGTGATGGGGGTGTCTAAAAGGAACCTGAACAACTTTCTCATTTTTCAAAAGAAAGTGTGTAAACACCTTAAAATTGATTTTAACGTTTGGTAAAATTCAATCGTGAACCCCACTATCATAAGATGACATCATTGGTTCATCTGCTCCAGTCATTGTGGCTTCCAAATAATGATCATTTTCCAAGAGAACCTGGGCCAAAGCAGCTGAACAGAAACTATTATAAATTGCACCTCTGACATGATTTAGTAATATCCGTAAATAGTATATCTCTGGATCAGAAGGATAAACCACACAGATTATTCCAATTGAATTACCCCTCTGCTGTGGTTTCCATTATTTGCTTTTGCAATGCCATGTATATTAACGGGCAACCACTATGGGGGAGACTCCTGGGCTCAAGGTGTATGAGAATCCTTGCAAAATATTCTGTCAGCATGATTCTACCATCAGCACCTCTTTCAATTGCATCTTCCAATTTTTCATCTTGAAGAAATCTTGATCAATGTTGATCAGGCGGCTGATGGTCACTCAGTTGGTTTACAACCACTTTTCTAGATGAGTTTAATCAAGCATCTTGTTGGTAAAAAAGGAGTGTGATTCTACTTTAACACAATATTAAGTTTGTATGCTAAATATATGATGTTGTTTTTATTGGATGTATATACACAATGTTATCTAATAATTTGATGATGAGATGATGGAAAATAGGAAAAGCAACTTTGGTGCAAAGTACATGACTGTTTATACACATGCCAACCACTGGTGAGGGTCCTCCTCTTTGATTAAAGCACTGGGGAAAGATTGCTTTCTCTGTGTGTTTGACTCTTTTCAGTTTGTTCTTCCAAAATTTACTTGGTGTCTTTTCCTCACTGACATCACAGCCACTTTGTTATGATCTCACCACACACACACTTGTAACATGTCATGTATTGTACCATGTCACAGACTCTCTCCTCAAAGGGGAGAAGGATGAAGATCCAGTATTGATCCTCATCTTGCAATCTAACTATCAGGATCAGGAATCAGAACACCCTCCCCTCCTAGCGGGATCCTAACACTTGTGCTTCTCTCTCATGTACATTTAAGCATAAGGCCGCTTTGAGTTTTGCCTCTATATGTCAGGTATTCTTATCAAAGAGGTTAGCAATCTCTTCACTCCATCTCCTGCTAACATGTTTACTAAATGCCATTTGTGCATGCTCATCAGGCTCCTTGGCTTGGAACTTGGGTAATTGGGGGTTGTCAATATTGAGTTTGGATGCTTGGATGACATTTGCTTTCTGTGACATTTCCTGTGTAATCTTGTCAGATGATTTAGTTTAGAGCACAGAGGCTCACAGAGGCTATTGGCTCAATAGACAACACCAGTCACCAGCAACCCTAAGGCAGAGAGCCAGTCACCAGCAACTCTAAGGCACAGAGCCAGTTGCCAGTGACTTTGCAAGTGACTCAAAGGTAAAGGCTTGATTCCCATCAATATGGGAATTACATACAAACATTCAATTGACATTGATGCTGGCATTACAATGCATGCCAACACCAGCATTAAATTGCATCTGAATTGATTTAAATATGATTCTTAGAAATGAAGGACAGTTTGTTTGACTTCAGGAGCCTACACCACAGTGTTGAAATAAAGGATGGCCCTAGGTAAGAAAAAGTACTAGTCTACTGCAGGGATCCCTCTTTCGCCAGGTTCAGGACAAGTTAGTCTTAATACTATTGATTCTATAGGATAATAATAACATTCAAAACAATAATAATGATGATAATGATAGGAAAAATAATAATCCACCCCTGATTCAATAGTAGAATGATATTCTCCCCCTCCCTTTTCCAAGCGTGCCTAATCAGCTTCCTCCGCTGACCTCCAATCCCGTTGTGAGAATAAAGGTTGGGTTAGTGGGTGGAAATGACCACTTACCGCCTCCTTCAAGAATATTTATGTGTCCAGGCTGTGTGATTATTGGTGTCTTGGCTCTGCACTGCTATTTTCCCGCTAGCCTTCAGCGCTCCGCGTTGAGCCTGATCTATAGCATAACAATCCGCAGGTGAATAGAAAGCTCCGCACTCTGCAAGCACAAATCCACAATAGTAAAAAAAGATGAGGTCACATAAAAACTCTTCCAATAATAATAATCTAATAAGCCGTAAGATCTCCGTAGAATAACATGTAGTATCCTGATGATGATCATCCTAATAATAATAATAATAAGATCTCCCTATGAAAATCTGATGATCAAAAGAGAAGAGAAAACCCTGAACCTCCCTCCTTCCTTCCCTCCACCGCATCTCCGTTGTGGTGAGACCAATCTCATCCTCACAACAAAATAACCATTTCAAAAGTAGAAAATATAGTTTATTACAGCATAGTTAGTTTCTTCACCCCCATTTATCATAGTACTCTTCCTCTATAACACTCTAGAAATATTCCTCCCTCCCTTCCAGATTATTTTTCACTCCATTAAACTTGTTACAATTACCCG
>LUKR01002091.1:0-10523 GCA_019395275.1 Puccinia brachypodii
ACAGGGGAGCTTTGGTGAGGAAGGATCTGTAATGAAGGGGATCTGTAATGAAAGATCCTCTAAGGAAAACCTAGCCTTGGGCTAGATGGGTATTAGTATTAGACTAGATGTTCAGCTAGTTCTTGGACTAATTCCTGGGCTATTCTGATCTTCCTTGGTAAATCACGGGTAAATCAAGGGTTAATATAATTATTATACTTTGAATAGTAATACATTATATTAACCTCTGAATTGTTAAATGATACTACATATTATTTAACCTTTGAATGGATAAATATTAATACATAATACATAATAATAAAGATAAAGGAATGTTAATACAACATTAATATTGTATTGGCGTAATGAGGAGGTAACAATAAGGGAATGTAGTGTACTGTAATTGAAAGATAGGTTAATGTAATTTAAGGACTACAGATAAGAGGGCTTATCTGTAGAGCACGTGTAACTTGCAGTTAATTGGGACATGTCAGGTACTGTGACATGGGCTCTGTGGCTGACACCATTGGTAATCCTGTGGCTGTGCTGTCTGCACACAAGAAAAAAACAAAACTTGAACCACGTGGAGAGATGGGAAAACTCGTTGGCTTTAACCCCAACATGAAGTCTTACAAAATTCTCACCAATGAAGGCCTCATCATCAACTCAAAGAGTGTCACCTTCCTCGACTTCACTACCTCTGAGCGGGCTCCCATAGACATTGACAACTTGCTCGTTGAAGAGGACAAATCTGAAAAAATCATTGAAAATGCTGTTGAGGCAGTCGATAGAGAGGAAGAGGAAGACCCCATGCTCCCAGATGCAGAAGATGACTCGCCCAAGCTAGATGACGACTCAGATGACAACAGTGCGGACATAGCTGAAGCTCTAATTGCCGAAGCTAATGAACCCGCCGGTCAAATACTCAGGGAACGCACCATCTAAGTCAAACCCCTCAAATACACTCACTTCACCCAAGATCCCACCTCCTTCAAAAAGGCTGTATCAAGCTCCATAGCGTCAGGATGGACCAAGGCTATTGAGGCGGAGCTGGAAAATATCAAAAACCATGATGTCTTGCTTGAAAAGATGGATAAACCCAATAAGGTCCTTTATTCAACCTGGGTTTTAAGAACTAAGCCGCCTACCGCCTCTTCCCCAGAAAAAATGAAGGCCTGCCTGTGCATTGAGGGATTCCTGCAGACTGATGGGGAAGATTTCTTTGAGACATTTGCTCCAACTGGAAAATTCCCTTCACTCCTCACTCTACTAGTCCTGGCTATTGGCCTCTGACTTCCCATTCAACAATTTGACATGAAAAGTGCATTTCTTTTTGCACCGCTGAAGGAGGAGATATACATCAAAACCCCCAAAGGTTCTGAGAGGAAGGCTCCCTACCTCAAGCTGGTCAAGTCTCTGTATGGGCTTAAGCAAGCACCCAAGAACTGGTATGACACGTTAACTGCCTGGTTCAAGGAGATTGACTATAACCCCTCCGTATCCAATGTGTGCTTGTTCATCCATAAAAACAAGGACTCCTTCATCTTCTTTCACGTTGACAACCTGATTGTAGTGGGTCAAGTCAAACTCTTTGAAAAGCTTTTCCTCACTTGATTTCCCAACTCATCTGCTCACTCCCCCAACACTCTCCTTGGCATGAACCTCCACATTGAATCTGATCTAATTGAGCTCTCTCAAACTGCACTGATTGGAAAGGGATGGAAATGCTTGATCTAACCAACTACTGACCAGTGAAGACTCCACTCACTCAGGCTATTCAACTGCGCTCAGCTACAGATGAAGATCACCAGGCCTTCTTGAATCTCAACATCAACTATTGTTCATCCACAGGTATGCTCAACTATCTGGCATGCAGGACAAGACCTGATCTAGCAGCATCTGTTTCTATTCTCTCTTGGTTCAATCAACGTCCGGGCCTATCCCACTGGAGGGAAGTCTTGCACTGCTGGAAGTACTTGAAGGGGACAAAGAGTCTTGGTCTTCTGCTGAAACCCCAGGACAACAACCTCATTGATTGAATCAACTTCTTCACCAACGCTCCGTGGGCCGAAGATCAGGAAATTAGAATTTCCCAGAGCAGTTTGCTGGCCTTCTGGAAGTCTTGTCCCATTCTTTGGAACAGCAAGAAGCAGAAGAATATCACAATGTCTTCCACCGAGTCCGAAATGAACGCACTGTCCAACGGCGAGCAGGAGGGTCAGTGGCTGAAGTTTCTAATTGAAGAATTATGGAAGAAGAATCTCGCTCCTACCCTGTTTTCAATTGACAACAAGGGGATTCTTGAAAAGCTAAAAAACTTTGGTTCAAACTCAAAAAACAAACATCTTGACATTAAAATCAAATGCCTGCGCAATAAGTTCAAGAAAAGCGAGATCAATGTCCAACTCATTCCCTCCAACGCTATGCTAGCCAATGCACTGACAAAAGCCGCTCCTCACTCATCTGTCAAGAAGCTTCAGGACCACTGTCTCTCAGCTCTCTCCACATCAAACAAGGAGGGCTGTTGAGTTTTCAGTGAAATGTCACAGTTGTTGCACCTTGAGCACCCTGTGCTTCCTTCTTTTTACCCAATCTCCCGCTCCACAGCAAGAACAAGAAATAATGAGAGTTTCTACCTGTACTGGTTAGGGCTGATCTCAGGAGTGCTTAAGCTAGCCGTGTATTGGTTCCTCATTCCTCAGACTCTTCAAGAATCTCGGCTCAACAACTCTTGATCAAGATCAAGAATCAAGATTGCTTACCCGCTCAAGACCCATCACTGTAAAGTCTCATCAAACTCGCTTGAACCCTCTCCATCCTTCTGACATCTCTCTCATCCTCTCCTCAAGAACAACAATTGAAATTGTCAAGTATTGTGATTAAGGCTTCCTTTCTGCTCTTAAAACTCATCACGTCTGCTCAACGTGTTGTTGGTCATTTTTCTCTTCTTTTCTTTCTCTTCTTTTGTCTCTTGTTGTTTGATGTGAATTTTGCTGATTATCTCTTATCTGTTATTCTTCAATTGTCCTGTTGTTCTTTAGTTCTTGCTTCTCGCTGCTTCTCTGCTTCTCCGCTTCGCCCTAAGTCCTCACTTCTTCCCAACCTATTTTTATTCCTCAGTGGTATGCTCTTTCTTCAGTCCTTGGTTCTTCATTCTCCTTCCTCATCTGTTCTTTGTTCTGATCTTCTTTCTTCATTAGTCTGGTTTTGGTTTCCTAGAAATTTTAGTCGAAATTCCTCACCGGCATTGATCACATACTTACCATCTGAATGTAGATGGCGGAAACAAAATTTCTTGACGCCTGAGGCCATAGCTGCTTCTGATAAGCAAATTTGGCACAATACTAGACGTCAAGCGGTGAGCTGTTGTCCCAATGTGCTATGTGCCAGCATGTATACCGTCCCTGACAAAAAGTGTGTTATTCTTGCTTGTAGCTGATCCAATGGCGGATCAACACTCTCATGCAACATGCTTCTCTCAGTCAACTGATGCCCATTGTCAGCAATTGCTGCAGTGATGATGAGATTGAAGATGATGAACGCAAGGCACTACAGCCCGGGCAAATAGCTTGTGTGGCCCTTTGGATGCCCTGGCGGAGTTCCCGGGTAACCTCTATCGTGCAAGAGCTTGATTGGATGAGAAATTAGTGTTTGGCCGCCAATCCAGCCAGCAGTGATCCTCCAGCTTGTCAAAGCAAACGATTACCAACCGCAAGGGAAAGCTATGTCAAACACACAAACCCCCTACCAGTAGGGGCTTACTGCCCATGCTGGATGGAAAAAATGGGTGGTATTGACGCTCAGAATTTGAAACCCAAGTCAGGACCTGGGCTCAATCCCTTCTTCACGGTCCTCAAGACTCTTTGAAATGTGATCAACAATGTTCATTCATTGTGGGCCATATCCTAAGTTTCTTTTCATCTAGTTTTCTATCTATTATTCTATTGTACATGTTAGATTTCACTTGAGGCAAGAAATAGAATAGCCACAGTCTGTTTTTAATACTACTCTATTCTCATATGCTTTTCTTTCAAGTTTTGGCTGTCTACTTCCAAGGGAATTTGCTAAGTTTGTGATCTTCATCCTGATGGTTCAAGTTTTGTTTTGGCTGGTCTGAGGCTGAGTCTGCCATGTTGAGTGGCAGTGGCATTACCCGTTCATTGGGGACTTGCTTGCTCCGGGGAGGCATTCAATCCCCAACATCTTGACTGCAACTCATTGTTTCATCTCTATCATCCTGACTACGACTAGCATTATTTGATCCTGGATTGCTTCAAGACTCAACATGCCTGCCACATCTATTCTGTGTACTTGCTCAGCTCAAAATGTATCACCTTTTGATGTATTGATCCCCCAACCGGCATCACACAACCAGGCCAGCTAGTCAATGTGAAGACCCAAAAGGCACACCTCATAAAAGATGAACAACACGCCATCTGGGCTTGGGAGGCAGAGGAACAAGGTAAGCTCCTTTGCCTCTTTTGCCATGCTTGTATTCCGGTCACATTGACAACTTTGATGCTTGATGCTATTAGGACCATCTATCAATTGTGATCCTACCAAGTTCGGCCGCCAGGATTATCAGGATGAAGACAAACCTCATAAAAATGTTGATCAGTCACCGGAGCAGCTTATCTTGTTGCTTGTAGGCCTTTCTCTGGACTCGGACCCACCTCAGCAGTACAATTGTGGTATGTGTATAAACAAATACATCTGATTGGTACGCTGACTAATATAGACTTTATGACAGCTTGTTTCTTCCAGCGCAATTCTATGCATCCAGCAAGTCCTACGATAACATTTATCAGTATCAAAACTGCCCTTCTCTACGTCACCAAAATGATCTCAAGCTACCCGTCCAGCTGCATGCTCGTCAAATTAGTAGTTACTCAGGGGCTGCAGTCATCCTCCGAAAGTACCACTTTATCCTATGCCAATACAAAAACTATCAAAGCTATACCGGTAGACACTCGCACTTTGCTGAAGCATCTGGCCATAGAACCAGATGTTAATTATCACATATGCTTCCCCGACTGCTTTGCAATGTACCCAGACAATGCGACTGCCCCCAATACGTGCTCACATCGCCCCCTTCCTGAAAAAAAAGCCAACACAACTGAAGTAGACAAAGAATCATCCAACCTTGTTTGCGGAGCCAACCTTTTCCATGAGGACTCCAAATATTTCTCTCCTGTTTGTCGATTTGTAACCCAAAGCCTCAATGATTGGCTTGCCCTGTTTTTCAGCAGGGAAGGTATTGAAGAGGCAATGGAACAAACTGCAATCAAATCCGCGGCTCCATACAATGAGAAGAAGGAGATGTCCAATATTCACAACTCGTGAGGCTGGAGAGAACTTATTAGACCCGATGGCAAACAATTCACCGCCAGTAGAAACAACATTGCCTTTGGCATGTTCATGGATGGCATCAATCCACACGGCAATCAAATATCAGACAAACATGTCTCCATAACGTTTCTCATCATGGTATGCCTCAGTTTACCCGTCTCACTTTGCTACAACCCCAAAATGGTCCCAAAGAGCCTTCCCTCAAACAAACCAATTGGATCCTCCAGCCAATCATCAACCAGCTTGCAGCGTTGTGGAAATCGGGCCTCCATCTATCCAAGACGTTCCTACACCCCCACGGCCAGGTGGTTTCAGCGGCACTTCTCACATTCTTTGCAGACTTTCCAGCCCTTCGTTGCGCTCTTGGATTTTCAGCACCCACTGCAACACGGATGTGCTCATATTGCCTCCTGCCAAAATCCAAGATAAACAACATCAACACAGAGTTGTGGCCTAAGCAAACTCTAGAGAACCACAGAGAATGGGCCAAAAAATCTCGCAAGGCGGCCAGTATAGAAGAAAAGAATACAATATTGAAGGAAAATGGGGTATGCTACTCTGTTGTGTTGGAACTCCCGTATTGGAATATCTTGGAGTACCACGTGGTGGATGCAATGCACAAACTCCTCCTAGGTCTTTACAAGTGGCAATGCATACGGTTCTGGCAAATGTCCAATGAAGACAAAGAAATCAATCCGCCATCCGTTTTGCAAGCTGAATTGGACAGTTTAGCCAATGCCGCACCAGCCAACACTGAACCTCCACCACTCAACACCAAACCTCCACCAGCCAACACCGGCCCTCCACTAGCCGGTGACAAAAATCTTCAGGCTTTCAACAAATGTGCCCCTGCCACCGGCAAACAACCAAAAACCCCTCAAGCCAGACTTCCCTGACCACCAACGCCCAAGCCCAAGGAAGCAGAAACCTACTTTTTAGATATGTTGTTTGGCACATCAACAGATCCCAGCAACGCCAAATTTGTACCAGCAGCTGGCACTCAAGAATGGGGAGGTGAGTGGGTCCCCCCATCCAATGGCAAGGTGATATTTGATGGGCCAGTATTGTCCCACATCAATGCAGCTCTGAAGCGAATTACTATACCCACATGGATCAAAAGAGCGATCCCAGTACTCGGAAAGGCTTCTTTTGGCCGGCTCAAGGCAAATGAATGGAGAAACCTCTTTGCCATTCAGCTGCCTCTCATCTTGCCCACCATCTGGAACGACAATCACTCCGCTTCTGAGTCACTCCTCCACAACTTCGCACACCTTGTAAGCCTGGTAAACCTTGCCCTCAAAAGGAAGATGACTTCCAATTGTGTCAAGGAATACCACTAACATATTCATGAATACATCAAAAGAAGCCTAGTCCTCTTTCCAGATATCAAACTTGCACCAAATCATCATATGGCATTCCACCTAGCAGACTGCCTTGACAGATTTGGACCTTTGCGTGCATGGTGGTCGTTCTTGATGGAGCGTCTCATGGGACATGTCCTCAAAAGTACAGGAAATAATTGTATAGTTAAGTCTCTTGTCTGTAAGAACAAAACAGAATGCAAGGGACTCATTTATACAACCTGTGAATTTTAGGTCAGCTTGAGGTGACATACCTTACAAACTTTGCCTGAATCACCAATATGCGGGCCATTTTAGCAAGCAACAATTTTCCCAAATCTTTCCAAGCCTATGTTGATCACATTCGAGCCCTCTACAATCCCGTCCTGTTTGACCCAAAAACAGTCAGCAATCAGCGTGAAAGCTCACTGAAAGTCAACACCTTTCATCAGCCGATCAAGTGGCTGAATCAAATTGCTCCACTTGGAAACGCTAATTGGGTTGCATCCCACGAATGGTCCAAGTCCGAGTTGAGCACTGAGGCTCCTGTGACCTCTTGAGTTCAAGTATATACAAATCTCAAGCAGGGTGATGTAGTTTACTCAAATATGAAGACCAACAAGAGTAATTGTGTAGTCAAGTTGAAACCAAATTCACCAGCAAAGTATGGTATGATCAAGACAATATTCACTCAGCTGAAAACTCCCCCCAGTTTTCCTCATGTGTCCAACATTTGGCTGGCTGTACATCCTCTCATACCGGTCCCAAGAAACACAAATACCTTTTCCCAGCTTAAGAAGTACGATGCGCTGGGGGTTGCATTGAAAAGAGTTAAGTACTCTCAGGAGAACATTGTGCTCCTCAACAACGTTTTAGCACAATGTGCTTGGATGTCATACAAGCCTGGAGAACTTGGGCCAGGTATGGCATTTGAAACAACAGCAATTGTATCCCTCAACCATTGATCTCCAAGATTGTTTTATTCTTTTCATCTTTTCTTTTTCATGTACCCCTCAACCTTTGATCTCCAAGATTCTTCTCACTCTTTTTATCTGGTCTTTTTCCATTTTTCTTGCTACTTTTTCTTTTCCTATTCAAATGTTTACTTTTGCTACCAAAATTTCTTTGGTGGCTTGACATGTTTCAATCAAACACCACGGTTTTCTCTGACAAACTGATCTAGAAGCGTGTTACAACAGGAGTGTGGAGAAGGAGCTGCCTTGATCAGGCTTGAGCAACAAGACAGAGCCATCTTGGACAGGATCCCACCGGGGATAAGCACTTTTCCAAATGAACTCACACTGGTGCTGTAGCTAACTCCCATCTATTGATTCATTCCTCCCAGCAAAACACCCCTGCGCTCGCTATCTCCTCCTGTCTCCTTCTGAGAACAGGGGAGTGCAAGACAGTGCTGAAGACATGTGGACAACAATTGTGAGACAAAAAGTGTGAAAAAAAAATGGAAAAAAAATCCTGGATATTCCGGGACCCTTGCCAGATATTCCAAATGGAATATCCAAATTTGGTACATAACACTGTATTGGCTCACCACTATAGTGGGTGAACAAAAATGATGGTATAACTTCTTGTTTACGGCCACTGGAACTTTCCAAGGGACCAATCCCTTGTTCACAGTAGCACAGAGAGCCAATAGACAGAGCATACATGTCTTATCATTACTGACTCAATGTAAACAACAATGGAAATACACGCTTGATTTTGTGCTGCTAATTTGTAACTCTTCAAAAAAATTTGAAAAAAATTGATGTGAAAGAATATCACAAAAAAAGTGGGGGAACTGGCTTGAGAACAGCATGGGAGGAAATTCATTGCATGAAGAACTCCAGCAGCTGTCATTTTTTTTTGGGGGGGACGGGTAAACGGGAAATTGACTCAAAAGGGTAAGCAATCACTGCAAAGGTGTGTAGCACTGTAGAAGCTGGTGATCAAGGTAAACTTGATGGAGGGTGATGGTCTGCTCCAGGAAGGCCATTGTCCTCAAACTACCTGCAACTACCCTATTGACCTTGGGAACAAAAGGAATAAGCATTTGTTCTTGACTTGGCACAGATTCATGTTGGCCTGCTCTATGAGAGATATGAATTACACCAGGCTCATTTGAGGGCCTCTCTAGTTGAAGTGTGTTGTGTTGTAGTTGATTTGTTGTGTTGTAGTTGATGTGTTGTGTTGTAGTTGATGTGATGTGTTGTAGTTGATGTGTTGTGTTGTGTTTTGTAGTTCAACTGGCAAGGTGTTGGTGTGGTGGGTGAGGTGTGTTGTGTTTTAGTGGGAGTGGTGAGGTGTGTTGTGTAGTTCAAGTTTGGAGTTGAGGTGATGATGGTAATGTGCATGACACATTAGCATTGGTTAGTATGTTCTTGTTCTTATGAAGTTGGGGTGTGTGGAGGACCCCGGATAGCCCTTACCAAGCCATCTCATGTGAAAGGTAGCATAACCATTTTTTTTTCAAAATGTTTCTGTTGTGAACCCCAAAAAATGTAGCCTTTCGCAAATTTTGATGCCAAGTCATCCTGATGTACAAAGTAACATTTAGGGATTTTCCTCATTTTTGGGCAGAAATTTATGCTCTGAAGGCAGAATTTTCCCAGTTGTGGTTGACACAAAGCATTTTTCTGAGAAAATGTAAGCATAGTGCAGTAACCCCTCCTTATAAGCATAAAGATGGTGGACAGATTTCTTATACTTACATCATGGTATGCTTCTTATAGAAGTAAGCATATGCTTACATAGGACAGCCTATATAACCATAGGGGGAATTCCTGGGATTTTTCAAAATCCTATGCTTATATAAATGGGCTTGGTTAATTGACTCCCACAAGTTAGAGTTCCAACGCCCAAAACCCCGTGGGCCCGGAAATACCCCAAATTCCCTGTTATTTTACCAAATTTTGACGTCCAGATACAGGGGGTGTTTGGGTACCACGGGGTTTTGGCAGTCAGAACTCTAATTACCTCAGGTGGTCTGGGAGTCAGAGCTCCAATATCACAAATAATAATAAAATAAAAATAAAAATTTCACACTCTTCCAGGGTGGCCCAGAAGTTACCAAAACTGTACAGCAGCCAAAAGAAAATCTTAGGAGTAGTTACTGGAGAATAATAATTCTCTAGAATGCCCTAGAAAAAAGGGGTGTATCATTTGTTTTATTTCATATTAAACCAGTAGTTAATGTCCCCCACATAAAAGACAAGTCAGAAATTCAGAGATGAGCAGGAAAATAAAATCCAAAAGGAAAAAAAATAATATATTCAAAGGGCATAGCTAGTAATTTGTGACTATTGGTGAGAGAAATAATAAAAGAAGTAGAAGAAAAGCTAAAAGCTAATATTTAGAAGAAGGGAACCGGACTTTTCTGCCTATAGTTAATTTAAAACACTTTGAATATGCTAGTTCCCATTTCAAAGCCGCATGAGTAGATTTGTGGGTCCAATCCTTTGTCAAACGTTGAGGATCTGGAAAGAGAGAAGGAGTCTTAAGAGATAAAGGAATAAAGTGTTTGGAGACAAGAGCAAGGAATATGGGAGGGTTGTTGTTTGGGGGGCAGAAATGAGGGAAAAAAGTTTGAGACCAGATAGAAGAGAAGAAGAAAACAGGCCTTTGTTAGGCATTGGCAATGGCATCACCCATGGATGGCATGGCCATCCATTTACTCGAATGACAAGGTTTTGGATAGGTGACAGTAAGTCTATTCAAGACACTGTCAATATTATGAAAAAAAGAATATTCTAAATACCATTCCCTCTGTGTTTTTATTTCATTGGATAGTTCTTCCCGTACTTTCATGCAATTGCCCTGACCGCGTCCCAAAGCCCATGAAGCTGCACAAAATCCGAG
>LUKR01002093.1:0-10522 GCA_019395275.1 Puccinia brachypodii
ACATCGCCAACTCAGCAACTTAGCTCTCTCAGCTTACATGGCTGCCTCAACCTCATCCGCTTCCGATCTGTCTCAGTGAGTGATACTCAAAATCGGTTGACCCTTGCATTTTGCTCATCCCAGAGCTATTTTTATTTTCTCTGCAGTGATCCAGATTGGAAAACAAAATTAAACTTACCTCAGAAAGATCTTCGTCCTCAAACTGAAGTCTGTTCTCCCCTGCTAGATCACTCAGTTTTGATTGTTTTGTCTGACTTGAACTCGGATTTTTGTGTGTTGATCAGGATGTCACCAAGACAAAAGGCATCGAATTCGAAGAGCTCTATCTCCGCCGTGATCTATTGTACGTTTTGTCATTTGGAGCTGTAGCTTGTTGAGCATGCTCGACTGACCGCAATAGGAATATTACAGGATGGGCATTTTTGAAGCTGGTTTCGAGAAACCTTCACCGATCCAAGAAGAAGCAATCCCAATCGCCCTTGCAGGACGGGACATCCTTGCCCGAGCCAAAGTTAGCCTTTGACGACTGTCTTGCCTCGTGGCACTAAAGTTGCTGATGACCCTTTTGTGGGGCTTTTCCAGAACGGAACAGGCAAGACCGGAGCTTTTGTGATTCCTACACTCGAAAAAACAAATGTCCGGGTCAATCGTATCCAATCTCTCATCCTTGTACCTACCAGAGAACTTGCACTCCAAACATCACAGGTATGCAAGACTCTGGGGAAACACACCGGTATTCAAATCATGGTCACAACAGGTGGCACAACTTTGAAAGACGACATCCTGCGTCTACAAGAGGCTGTCCATGTTGTTGTCGGCACCCCCGGGCGAATTCTTGACCTCGCCAGCAAGGGTGTTGCTGATCTCAGCCAATGTAAAACATTCGTCATGGACGAAGCCGATAAACTCCTCAGTCCAGAATTCACAGTTGTTATCGAACAGCTGCTATCCTTCTTGCACAAAGAGCGTCAAGTCATGCTCTTTTCAGCTACTTTCCCAATGATCGTCAAGGATTTTAAGGTAAACATCATTTCTACTTACTTGCTAGCTGTCGATCTTGAGGCTAACCCCCAACCGCGTGGGTCTTGCAGGACAAGCATATGATCAAGCCATACGAAATTAACTTAATGGAAGAACTCACCCTTCAAGGTGTCACTCAATACTACGCTTTCCTGGAAGAACGTCAAAAAGTGCACTGTCTCAACACTCTATTCTCCAAAGTAAGCCCGATTTCGCTCCATTTCACGCAGTTTACGTTACTCATCGGCGGTGTTTTGGTTTGGTTGGTAGTTGCAAATTAACCAGGCCATCATTTTTTGTAACTCGACCAACCGAGTCGAACTTCTTGCTCGCAAAATCACCGATATTGGCTATTCATGTTTCTACTCACACGCCAAGATGCTCCAACAGCACCGTAACAGGGTGTTCCACGACTTCCGAAATGGCGTTTGCCGTAATCTCGTCTGCTCTGGTGAGTTCATCTTCTGCGCTTGCTTTTTTTTTTTTTTTTTGCAAGCCTTCTCCGGATTGCATGTGTTGTGATTCTGACTTGGCATATCGCCTTTCAGATCTCCTCACGCGAGGTATTGATATTCAAGCGGTCAACGTCGTCATCAACTTTGATTTCCCTAAAAACGCCGAAACATACCTACATCGTATCGGTCGATCAGGAAGGTTTGGTCATCGAGGAATAGCGATCAACTTGGTTAGTTGCCTCCCAATCATTGGCGTTGATTGTGCCTAACCCAAGTTTTCCGTCTAGATCACATACGAGAATCGGTTTGACCTGTATCGCATAGAGCAAGAACTTGGGACCGAGATTCAGCCTATACCCGCTGTGATCGACAAGGCTCTTTACGTGGCACCCGGGATCGAAGACACCCCTTCAAGCACACCCACACACGCAACCCCATCGGCTCCTGCTTCGAATGCCAACCATGCCCACCAGGGCCAGCAGTCTCACCGCAATGGACGGCAGGCCAACCAGCAATCATCTGACCAGTCACACGTGCCACAACCGCATGACAAACCCACTCTGCCGCCTCAGCAATTGACTTTCCAGAAAGCCGCACCCATCGACTCGTTGTCTCACGCAACACCAACCGAATATGCCAACGGGGCACCGCCATCGAACAATTCACGTATGAATCACAAGGCAACTCGGGGAGGCGGTGGTGGACCCCATCGGGGTCGGGGTGGCGGGGCTCATCGAGCGCCGACCGGTATCGCCCCGGCGGCATGATAGTTCTATTCCTTTGTCAGGGAACGGTTTCTAAAGTAAATTACACCCGAGCACTTTTCACACAGGCCCTTATTCCTCTGCCAATCCTGTTGTCAACAATTCACAATTTGCCGGGGGAATCATGTGACTGACATCTTTCCATCGTACTTGCTCCTGCAGCTCTTTCAGTACTCGAGCCTCACATCGTCGTCATTTTGCATTTTTGCGATCAAGTTAATCAGTCGTCACAATGTGCATTAATATTTCGATATTTCTCCTTCGCCTACTTGGGTTTTCTAGAGTCATGATTATATACTTATCCCGCCAAAATCTAGTGCCCGCCTAACTAACCACTCAGCCACGATTTTTTTTTTCGCTCTGTGATTAATAAATTCATTTCATTACCACGTATCCTCTTTCTTCCTCTCATCACGTCCGTCTCTACTACTGTTCAAGTTACGCTATTCTATATTCAAAGGTCGACCTCGACGCCGAAGAACCCTCAGTATAACCGACCAGTGTACAATAACTATCCGAATGTCTGAAAACTCGAAAAATAAACAATAAAATATGTCACTCCCCATGGATGCCGCGGTGCACCCCTGTTTCGAGGCACCGCATTACTTCCTATCGACTGGCACCGCTACCATTGCACGATAGCAATCTACCACCAACTCAATGTCACTCCCTCTCAGCCGCCCAAATCGAGTTTCACGGTCTCATTCCCACTGGAATCCTAACTTTCTGCCAGGCCTTCTCCACACTCATCGACCACTTTATCGTTCTCAATTATCTCTGCGACCCTGATATCCCAACCACCTTTCTGATCAATTTTCCCTCCTCTTCTCGTACTCCTCATTCGCCATCAAAGGTCAACAAGATCTATGCCCAATCAATCAATCACCTTAGCAACCAAAGTCCATCAGTTCCTCGACGCACTCTCACCCCTCAAAAGACTTCCGTTCATCGGTTGCTCGCACCTTGGAAGTTTCGAAGAACAACGGCCGACCTTCTTGTTCTATCTTTCTTCCCGATAAATAGCTCCCCTCCCCGACACTACCAGTCTATTTGTGAACTTGGATTTTTCTACCTCATGTGCTCATCCTTTTTTCCTTGTTTAATTCCCTCGCCCAGTATCCCTTACGAAGACCGAGGAAAACGTGGTCGATTAGGTTGGGGACCCCTTCCAACTGCCGTTTGTACTTGACTTTTTGGTTCCCATGTCTATTGTAGATACTTCCTGCCTCCCTCCCCCCACCCACTCAAGGCATACCAGTGTTGAGCCTCCCTCTGATTCTGTTCATTTGCTCCCTTGAACCGAGAAGAGAAGTAGTGACTATCGTCATCATCATCTTTGTGTCTTTCCTGTGTATCCCCCTTCCTCCCTTATGCTTACAAACCACTAGCACAATACACAATGTCATTCGTTTAAAACCAATATCGCATCCAGATATCTTATCTTTAATTGCGCACCTTGCAAGCTTGTCTCACTATGTTTCCGCGTGACTCCGTCGGCTGTTGTTGCCCAAATGACCAACCGGGGATGACCTTTGACATCGCACAGGTGCGCATGATCATTGCAAATATGTGAGGCCTCCGCTGTGGGTTTGTTTTGGACCCGGATTCCGCTTCATCACCGACAGGTCGATTAGCTTAGTCGGTAGAGCGTGGTACTAATACCCTCTAGGTTTAAATGCCAAGGTCATGGGTTCGATCCCCATATTGACCAATTCTTTTTCCTGCCTGCTCCGTCTGTTTTCCGTTAGGTTTGTCAAGTGATCGTCATGATGTAACGTCCCAACAGTGGTCCTTTTCTTTTGTTTTTTTGGTTGGTTTGTGTGTGTGTGGGGGGGGGGGATTGTAGTTCCAGAGGTATGTTTGTTGATGACAGCAAATGTTGTGGAGTGTGATATGAATAGGTTATTTGGATGCGGAAAGATTTTGAGGATGATGATGAAAGTCAATGGAAGCTAGAGATTACTTCAGGGGTTCCCCAAGAAAGAAAGGGGTGGGCAATTTTGGAACTAAAAAAAATTGAACCAAATTCCTTAATAGGGGGTATCAAGTATGAGAAATCTAAAACTTTAAAACCTCATTTACTCTTGAAATTATCCACAATTTTTAAAGGTGTGGTTATGTCTAATTTGAAGGATCAGAAGTACTTCTTTTGAACATATTTTCATACTCAGTGGTGGGTTAGCTTGGGAGATAATGTGGTTTCCAGATTTTTTGGCCAGTGCACCAAAAGTCAAACTTTGTGTATTAGATTGCTTTGCCCAATACACTTCAAATATTTTTTGTTGGAATCTCATTCTCTCTCATTTCTCTTTTCCGCTTCTCTTCTTTCAGCTACATGAATATGCATCTTTTCTCCCCTTCTGTCCCACAGCTCAGCCCTCCTAGTTGTAGTAGATATAAATAATTAGTCAGTCTGAGAGAATCAAAATCATCTGTTCTTAGCCAAACTGATCTGGAGGTCCCTAGATCACCTTTGTGAGCAAGCCCTAGATCCTCACTCATTGAGCTTCTTTTGCCTGTCTGACTTTGTCTTCAGACATGCCCCCTTTCCCTTATCAGACTCAAATCTCATGATTTTTAATGCATTTTATTGGAAGACTGACACTGTGGAACTACTCTTTGGGAAGAATAGAGCTTGAGAGGGATGAGTGCTTGAAGGGCTGCCTCTCTGATAGCTGGGTAGAGCAAGTAAAACAAGACAAGAGTGTAGACCCTTGCAAAAGAAAGTACACTAAGAGGAATCAACAGAGATGTAAGTCTTTCTGATATAAATGGTGGGTGATAAGTGACTAACTAATAAGGATGGATAAAATGCACAACACAAAGGTAAGTCTGATAACACTGAGGAGAGGAGGGGATAAATGCACATCACAAAGGCTGACAAGTCTGATACTCTGAGGAGGGGAGGGCAAGGTAAGTAATATCACTTTTCAAGGGCAGTGATATTTCTATAAGCACTAATAAGGGTTTCAATAATTTATGACCAGGGAGCTGGGTTGCTTTTGCAGGATCTGATTATGGACAAATGAAGAGGAAAAACAAGAGGCTTTATATACACAAATGAGGGGGAAACATGAAGGGGCCAACTTGTGGTTGGTATAAGTCCTGGAAAATTCTATGATGCTGAAGGGATAGTGGGAACTCTGAGACAAGGAGACATAGTTTGTCATCCCAAGGAAATGGAACAGGTAGCAACAAACAAGGGGGGAAATGGAATATTCTTATGGAAGTATTCCAGGGAGGTGTGACTTGTCATGAGTGGAAACTTCTGAGGGGGAATGAAACATTTTGTAGAGGAATGAAGGCAGAGAAAATGGTATATCCAGAAGATTTTGATTGAGTGGGAAATCTTGAGGGGTCCTGGACACTGTGCTGAGGTGTGATTGTTCCCTCCTTCCTGTGGTCCCTGGATTCTTGAGTCCCTTGGATTTTCATGATTTGCTGGCTTCTTTCTGTGGTCCTTGGAGTCTTGATTCCCTTGTAAATTCCTGGTATCTGGCCTCTGGTGTATCCTGTTATAAGTGGTACTTGCTGTGGAGGATCAGGATTGGCTTACCACAACACCAACAATAAAATTCCAATACATGGTGTATTGGTAATTTATTCCCAGCACTGCCAAAACTAATTGATCAGAAAGGCTGGTCTGAAAATTCCTTGGACCGTCTTGTCTGAGCAGTTCTCAGACATGGCTGGCCAATGAAAGGTCAAACTGAAATGTTCAAGCAGTTGGCAAGGGGGAGAATCTGCTTGGACAGCCATGCTGGACCTCTTGTTGGACCACCAAGTCCAAGGACTGCTTGGAAATACCAGTCCAAGAAGTTGTCAGACCAGCCTGTAAGTTCAGTCAGTGCAGCCCAATATACAAATAAATCAACCTGTATATTTGATTGAAACTTCAGTACAGTGCCTGGAATAAAGTTTTCATTAACTTTCTTTTGACTGAAAAGCCCACAACACACACATGTCAAGTCATGAGATGTTGGGAATAGATAGAATGAGAGTTCAAAACAATGATTATCAACAAAGTTATTGAGAGAAATGGGTGCTGTGAGACGGTGTCTCTTTAGTGACGTACGGACACAAGAAAAAGGGGAATTATTATTATTTTTATTACAAATAATAATTCAGAGTTAATACAAAGAGAGAGAGAGAGAAATAAAATGAAGAGAAATAGAGAGAGATAATAGAAATAATTTATTCCTTTTATTATTGAAGATCCTCTTTAAATCTCAGACCAATCTTATTAAAGATTGCTGGTAAGCTGCTTAGAATGCTAGCCTCTCCTTTTCAAAAGAAACTGAAGGAGGTCTGGTACAATTGATTGTCCAGCCACAGTTTTTAGAGATCAAAAGAAACTGATCAGGTTCTTTACTGGGAAACCTATGGGTTTTTCTAGTTAAACCACAAAACTATAATAAATGATGAGAGGAATCTTTTTATATTTATTTGGTTTTATTTTATTTTTATTTATTCTTTTATTCTTTTATATTTTTATAGAGAAAAATGGTAGAGAGGAAAAAAGAACTAAGAAAACAGGAGGAATAATAAATGAAAGAGGCAACTTACTTAAGGAATTAATGACACTAATTGTGGGATTAATTCTATAAAGTAAGGGACCTTTTAATTTCCTTTTATTGTTTCCTATGGTGTTCCTTAAATACGTGTGTACTGTTTCTTGTGGTTCTTGTTAATTTTTTGTCTGGGGAAAAAGGAGAACTGCCAAGCTTTGAGAGAGCCAGGTATATCTGGAAATCTATCTCAAAGTTCTTCCTTTTTCTTTTCCCACACATCTCTCCTTCTTCAATACAGTCTCAAAGGAGATCTGTAGACACGCGGGAGCTTTGCTCAGGGGGGAGCAGCTGCGGGTTGCAGTGAGGCGCGCGAGTCAACCAGTTCAAGTTGGTCCGGCGCGTGTGGGGAAGGGACATCCAAGTTAGAGGTAAAGCTATAGATATACACTAGAAGTGTTACTTCTAGGGTGTTTCACAGAAAATGGAATAGAGAGACCGGTATTGAAATTACATGAATAATCTGATTATGAAATCAGATTATTTTTAAAATAAATATTTACATTTTGTTAGAAGAATTTTAGTCAGCTGAGCTGACTCTAAGGCTGACAGGTGCATCATGGTTTAGAAAAAAAAAAGTTGTTATTTCTTTGGAAATCTTTAATTTTTTTTTTTTTTGGTAAAAAGTGAATACACAGAAATCATGGATGGAATCTGGAAAGAATGATTATAAATGAAAAAATGGAACCCAAAATCATTTGGGCTTGGTGGGTGGGCAATCTGCAGTCAAAATTAGGTGATTATATACCATTTTGCATGTCATTCTTCATATTTCAGACCAATTTCTTTTTGTTTTCATAATGAAAATTTGACCTTATTCTGTTTGCATATTCAATTCCATTGTAAATCCAAAACCACAAGTTGGCCCCACTTTCTAGTGGGAACCCCAATTTGGCCCTATCTTTTTATAATGAATATCCATATGTAGGTCAGAACCACAAGTTGGAATATACACTGCCAGCATAATTGGTTGGGCTGAGATCATCCCAGTTAAACTGGGATGCACCCAACCAATTTGAACTTGGTTGATATTAGCCAATGAAATAGAATTCAAAGGGGGGTAAATTGGATTTGTATTTAATTGGGTGAGATCAACCAAGTTTAAAGTGGTTTAGTGCACCCCAGTTTAACTGGAATGATCTCAGCCCAGTCAATTGCTATTGGTAATATTGTACACCATATACAACAACAGCCTACTGACAAAGAACTTCTCCCTTTCAAGTGACTGTGTCTCCATAGGTTATGTAGACAATGTAACTCACTTGGTTGCCACCAAGGAAGCCCCTCCAACCATTCAAGCACTGCACTACAAAAGTGATTCAATCACATTCTGTGAATGTGTGATTACATCACATTTGCAAATGTGACGCAACGGCGCATCTGCAAAATGCAATCCAACAGTTTCACTAATAAGTGAATGGGATTCAATAACATTTTACATATGCACAATTACATCACATCCACAAATTCAATGTAATCACACATTCACAAAATGTGATTGAATCACTTTTGTAGTGCTGACCCTAGAAGGGCATAGATCCCTGGACTGGGGTGCCAAAAAATGGGCTATATTTGACAAGAAGAAGGTGAAGCTTATGTGGTTTAACCAGAAACCATACCCCAACAACCCTCTGTATTTAGGGGACCATTCCCTGTTGCCATCCACAACGGTGAAGTGGATAAGCATCCTCCTTGACTCTTGACTCTCATACTCCTCTACTTTTGATTTGCTAACCAAAAAAATTGCCTTCATCTTGGCCCAATTTTGTCTGCTAGGCTCCTCCCAATGGGGATTGTATGAGAAGGACTGTGTACGCTCAATTCACTCAGTCCTTCTACCATGTCTCTTGTACGGGGCCCCTGTGTGGGCTACAAATATCAACAATAAGAAAATTCAGACCCTTGCTGATAAGGCTGAATCTGATGCTGATATTTTTTTGATCAGTGTTTTCATACAGCCCCTGTTAAGTGGCTCAGAGAAAATTTGGTGATTTGTCCGTTTTTTGAGGAATTCATTGTCACCAGCCTGAATTTCTTTGGCCAAAAGCTCACAGATCAATCATTTAAATCACACATGCAAGATCTCATCTTTGATAGGGGGAGGGCTTTCCACTTGTGGATTGCCCCTCACTCCCCCCTTGCTTTGCAGCAACTCTCTACTATTGACTCTGACTCCACAGAAAGAAACACACTCAGTATGGCCTGCTCCCAGAATCCAACACCCAGGGACAAGATTTCACCAATCTCTCCAGCTTCAAGGAGGCGGGTAAAGCTAAGGTTGAGAGTCTAGTTTTAATTCTGGATTCCTCCCTGGTGTAAGACTCACAAGTGGTTGGAGACCCTTTTGCTGAATGGAGAAAGGGGTGGATGAGGTGCAAGCTCTGCCTTTCTATACTATCAGATAAAAAAGACCACCAAGGTAAGCTTGGAAGTTTTAATAACAGTGATAGTGGATAAGTTCCAGATGATGATTTGATAGGTTTAGCAGTGAATGGATGAAGTATGAGGAGTGTGGGAGCACTATGCTTCAACCAGGAATAGAACAGGTGACCTTGTGCTAGAGTATGTATGGGTAAAAGGTGTGGGAGCTCAAAGCTTCAACCAGGAATGGAACAGAGGACACTCTTAGCTAAAAGGTGTGGGAGCACTATGCTTCAACCAGGAATTGAACAGAGGACACTCTGTGTTTTGGAGAGTTATAATTGAGGGTAATGTTTATGTATGTATTGCTTGTTATAGGTGGTTTAAAGTTTGTGTTGTTATATGAGGTGTGATGTGAGGTGGTTGACCCAAATTATCTGGTGTGATGATTGGATGAGGAGGAAACAAATGGCAGGAAAGAGGCCTCCTTATATAGAGAAATGTGAGGGAATTTAGCTGCAGGGTACAGGGTTGAGGCTTTTTAGCTGGCCTGGACCCAGGTTGAGGGGTTTTGGCTAGTCAGAGAGAGCTCAGATAAAAGGAATTCAATATGGAAACAAAGGAATTCAATATGAATGAGTCAGCTGAAAGGAAGTCAAAGTCACCAAAAGGAATGCAATATGCAATATGCAATATGCCACATTTCATCCCTAGTCAAGAGTGAGTGAGTGATACCTAAGAGAAATCCCTGTGATATGGCAGAATCTGTATATCTTCTAAACCAGTAGAGATATGAAGGTGGTTCCAGTGAGTGAGTAGGGGTTAATTTGGCCGTAGAATCCAATTCTGCTACTGGATTTGTGCTAGAGTAAATATTTATATGAGAAAAGAATTTTTTATATATATTTTTGATATAGAAACACAGAAATAGATGCCACACCAGAAGTTTTGCTTATTTTCACTGATGGTTCTTATGAAGCAACAAAAGGAGGAGCAGGAGCCACCATTTGCCTTGAGAAAAATGTAGTGGCTTTGGCCGCACTGGGCACTCATCCCTTCATTTCAAATCATGAATGTGAGGCAGTTGGCCTCCTGCTTGCTTTTGAACTCATCAAGATTATAGAGACTTCATTGCAGGTCAGGGAAGCCTTCATCTTCACTGATAACAAAGGTGTGATTGAACACATGAAAAACCCTGCAGCAGCTAAACCTGGCCAGTATCTATTCCTCCTCATCATGAATGCATGGAGGACAATGAAAACTGACATCTTCATTCACTTTGTTTGGTGTCTAGGACACACAGGAATTAAAGGGAACAAGGCCGTTGTGGTGATTTATATAGGCAGGTGTGGTA